>JAFEMH010005306.1:0-62500 GCA_022495995.1 Adenophora triphylla var. japonica
CCGGGCTGCGGATAATGCCGGTGATGGTGAAATTGTGGAGTGTGGAGGCATTTGCGCCTTAGATTCCAAGCTTTGAAGGCATTTGTGCCTTGGGGTTCCTGGGCCAGCTGATGACGGCCGGCTGGGTTTTATTCATTGCCGAGGATATGTGGTCTTCAGACGGGTTTGCAAGAATTCCCATTTGACTTTGTGTCCACGGGAATGGGTTCTGGGCTTGCTTTGATTGCCGAAAAGTGCTACAGGAGTATCTAAGGGAGTTTCTTTTGAAGGTGTCTACACTCTAAGTGAGCACTGTGTAGGGGTATCTACCCTATATGAGACCTCAAGTCAGGTGGGTGTCTACCCTAAGTTGAGAGATGGCTAATCTTACGAAAAGATTTGATAATCTTACTAAAAGATATCTAATCTTACTAAAAGATGGGTAATCTTACTAAAAGATAATGATAATCTTACGAAAAAGTGCTGGTAATCTTTCTAAAAGATATCTACCTCTATGTCAGGAAGGATGGTCAATCTTACCAAAAGATTCTGGTAATCTTACTAAAAGATAGCTAATCTTACTAAAAAGCACGGGTAATCTTACTAAAAGATATGCTAATTCATTACTAAAAAGGTGGGTAATCTTTCTAAAAGATATCTACCCTATGTGAAGGATGACCAATCTTACCAAAAGAATTGGTAATCTCACTAAAAGATATGAGATATCTATCAGTGAGACAGGGGGTGTATCTCACTTACGAGGTAACAGTAGGAAATGTTTAAAGACGTAAGTATGATATTTTTTTCATACCTCTATTGCTGTGTTTACTCATAGTTGTGAGGAAGTGGCTCTTTGTGTAGGAGGAAAGTTTGAGGACGTGGTATGCCTCGACTGAGATAATGAGGACATGGGGCGCCCGACCGAGACGCAGCGTGAGGAGGTGCGCCCGACCGAGACATGCGACGCGTGGCGGCTCTCCGGGCCGAGATAATGAAGTGTCAGGACGTATGGCGCTCTGACCTCCTAAGTTGGGGTTGCGCGATGCGTAGGGCATTTTCGGGAATCAAGTCAGCCGAAACGATTTGAGCGAGACGCGATGGCGCCTTTGTCCGAACTTGCTGAGAACGGTGTGGCGCCCCGTCCAAACTTGCTCGGAGGGCGAGGTGACGGTGCTGTCTCGAACTTGGTGAAGGCGAGGTAGCGCCCCGTCTCTGAACTTGGGTGCGACGAGGCGTGGCGGTAACCTACGAGGACGCGAGGTGGCCGCCCCGTCTCGAGACTTGGGCTAAGTGTAAGGGCGAGGCGGCGCCTCCGTCTCGAACTTGGTGGTGAGGCGAGCGGTGGCACCTGCCTGTCTCGAACTTGCGGTGTGGCGAGGTGGCGCCCCGTCCGAACTTGCGGGCGAGGGACGAGGTGGCGCTCCGTCTCGAACTCGCATGCGAGGGCGGTAGCCGCTCCCTGTCTCGCCGAACTTGCGATGACGGGCGAGGTAGCGCTCGTTCCGTCGAACTTGCGCGAGGGCGAGGTAGCGCTCCGTTCGAACTTCTGCGGTGTGAGGGCGAGGTGGCGCCCGCCTTCTCGAACTTCTGCGGTGAGGGCGAGGTAGCGCTCCTTGTCTCCGAACTTGCGGTGGCGTAGGGCGAGGTAGCGCCCGCTCCTCGAATCTTGGTGCGAGTGGCGAGGTAGCGCTCTCCGTCTCGAACTCTGCGGTGACGGGCGCAGGCGGCGCCTCCGTCTCAACTTGGCCGTGCGGAGGCGAGGTAGCGCCTCCGTCTCGAACTTGCGGTGAGTGGCGAGGTAGCGCTCCGTCTCGAACTTGCCGTGAGGGCGAGGTGGCGCCTCCGTCCGAATCTTGCGCGAGGGCGAGGCGGCAGCTCCGTCTCGAACTTGCGGGCGGCGAGGTAGCGCCTTCGTACTCGAGACTTCAAGGTGTACAGCGGCGCATCTGGGCCGAACTCGCGAGGGCGAGGTAGCGCTCCGTCCGAATCTTGCGGTGAGTGGCGAGGGTGGCACCTCCGTCTCGAACTTGCGGAGAGGGCGAGGTGGCGCCTATGGTCCGAACTTGGGCGAGGGCGAGGTAGCGCCCGTCTCGAACTTGCGGTGAGTGGCGAGGCGGCGCCTCCGTCCGAACTTTCGTGGCGTTTCAGGGCGAGCGGCGTACCTCTAACAACTGCGCAGGGCGAGGTAGCGCCTCCGGTCGAGATGTGACGTGTCTCCGCTCGAACTTTCTGCAGTGACGTGGCGTGCAGCGCTCCCGTCTCGAACTTGTGCGAGGGCGAGGTGGCGCCTCTAGCCGAACTCGCGAGGGCGAGGTAGCGCCCGGGCCGAGATGACGAGGACACGGGACGCCTGTGTGCCGGACAAGGAGAGGAGGGATGGCTCGTCTTCTTTTTCCTTCTTCGTTCGACTCATGATTCGCGGACATCTTGGAGTATCCGATCGAGGAAGGTGCCGAGTTCACCGAGGATGATGAAAGGTCATGAGGCGCCCGGTGATGTGGGAGTCTTTACTAGTGCGGTGGTGCCGATGACCTGAGAGCTCCGTAGGACTCTTTTTTGTTTCTTTTATGTTCATGTTAGTGAGGAGAGCAATAAAATATTTGTATTTATATGCACAATGTATTCACATATAAATATTTGTATTTATTTGCACAATGTATTCACATATAATGAACTCTTTTATTTTTTGCTTTAGGGTTGTTTCAGTTTACTCCCCTTATTTTATGTTCTCGTGTATGTCACACGAGCTTGAAATGCATTTGTGGTTAGTGTATGGTGGTCGGAAATGGCTTTGGTAAGGCTTTTGAGCAGCTTTGGGGCCGGGCAGCTGACAGCTTTCGATAGCGACTATAGAGGATGTCTCCTCGGGGACGTGTTTGGCTTGGATGTGGGCAGCCATCACGGCCCGGTGAGGACATCGTTCCCTTAGTTTCGGGGGAGACTTTCCACGTGGCATAGATCGCTTGGTGCCGGGGACCTAAGCTCATGTGGGGAAGCCTCGCTTTGCTGGGTGTGCCTTTAGATGCTCTTCCTCGTATTTTCCGAGGGTATGGAAGTATTCCGCTTCCCTCCCGCGGTGGTGCTCCTAGATGCCGGAGAGTGTTGTCTTGACCACCGAGTACCCGGGATTGGTACGAGCATACTGGCCTGGCACCCAAGTGGTTTTGGGAGCAGGCGCGAGGCGATTCTCGGGGCAAGATTGCCATTTCACTATAGCCTTAGGAGCGCGTAAGCCCGGGTCTAACCCTCGGGATGCTCACGGAGACGATTTTGTTCGACTACGGGACTCAAGTTGACAGACCGGGCGGAGAGGTCCCCTTGCGCACTGCAGGAGGAGAGATCTCGAGCCGAGGCACTGCGAACGATGCCTCGAGAGCCGACCGTCTGCTTGACACGACTAGGAGGACTCGATCTCTAATGAGGGCGACGTAACTCGCTCATGTGGAATGAAAGAAGACTCAGTTGGGGACGAGGGAAGAAATGAAAGAGTGATGAAGGGCCAAACGCGAGTAGCATGGTATGACCTTCAAACACCGAGTATCCATTCATCGTCATTGCAGCACATTGATTGTTAAATGTTTTAAGTTGTCTTTTAGCATGTTGTGAGTTTGAGAGTAGATCGTGCTTGAACTCATCAAGAAGTGTTTTAACCGTGATGATTTGTGATTTACTTTTAAAGCTTTGTCGAGACGCAAAATCTCTTGCTTGCTTCGCCCGAGCCTGTGGCGTCAATTTTTGGAATTTTGTGTATTCCTTAGACCGAACCAACGAAGGCCGCCACGTTCCCTGACCGAGGGGCTCAGTCCGCGTAGTTCGACTCTCTTGTGGGAGAAATGACTCGTAATGTACACTCGCAAGGGCGTATTTATTTTTGAAAAGGTGCGGAACGGGTCCCTCAGGTGAATGCCTTATTTGATGTAGGCACAAAAAGAAATGCTTTTGGGTTTCACTCTTTCGAGAGAGTAATGAGCGTTGAAAAGCTTGTAAAAGTGTATGGAAGCCCTCGACGTAAAATCGGTGTTTAGCTTTATTTTCCTATTTTGTAGAAAAAGAAGACTTGTCGAGACATTCGAAAACTTGATTTGTTCACAATGATCACTTGTTTGCTTAAAACCCTTTGTTAATGTTCGAGTTATTCAACAATTAAACCCGATATGCTTTGATTAATCACGAGGAGAAAGTCAACCGGTATCAAGGATCGAGTTGGTCCGGTGTGAAAGAAGTTTTGTGTATAGGAGAGGTCATTGATGAGACCGGGTTTGTGGATTTGTATGTGTTTATGACCGGACCATTTCGGTTGACTACGTTCCCTTAAGACAAGGAGCTCAGTCGACGTAGTTCGGGATTGAACCGTGTTTGGCTTTGGGGGCCAGTGGCATGAATATTTGCGCGGCCTTGGCGAAAAGGCTCTAAGGTTGAATAATGAGGCGCGGGCCTCGAGGTGATTCCTTTACAAGTCGTATTTGACGGCGCTTCAATGAATCCATTGCTTCTTGATCGTTGGCTCGGGTCCTCGACCTCATTTATTTTTGTGAAGCTTCGCTTGAGCTCTTTTTTTTTTTTTTTAGCTTCGCTTGAGCTTTTATTTATTTATTTTTTTAGAGCCTTCGCTCGAGCTCTTTTTTTGAAGCGCGTGAGGGCGAAGACAAGCCCCCGCTTGAACTTTCTTGATGCGCAGAGGGCAAAGGTAAGCCCCTAGGTTGTTAGCATTCGATACGTGGGTCAATCTTTTGATGCCGAGTGACCGTTGTTGTCCTTTGATGTTGCCGCCATCGTTGACTTGGTCAAGGTGATGGTGGGGATATGTTTTGAAAAGTGTATGGCTTAATGGAGGCCTTTGTGTGGGGTATGGTAAGGTGGATGAGGAGTTATCGATTGACTTTCTCACACCAATTAATCAAAGCATTAATCATTTGTGGAATTACTTGTTGAGCAATGCAAGTGATCACATAGAACAAAACCATTTCATTAAATGTAATGTGGGGTGCAAAATAATGTCTCAAGTCTAGCAAGAAAAGAAAGAAGACTTATGTGTATGGAAAATTGAAGACTTAATTACAATGTCCGTGGAGGACTTAATTGAATGAGTAAAGTACTAGAACCTACGAGGTTTGGACTCGTATGATTCTTTTGTGTTTTTTTTTCTTTTTAGAGTGTAGAAGGAGAAGAAGACTCGATATTCTTTGGGCGAAGTATCGACGGAGAATTCTCCGATTTGCGCTCGTAGGCCCTTTAGCGCTTCCCAAATTCATTTTGGTTAGAACATTCTCGGCAGCTGGGCCCAATTTTCCTCTCGTTTGACAACATGCTTAAAGATTTGTTTAATGCATTGTTCATTAATGTGTCTCAAGGCTTTATCAAGTGAATCATTATTAACCTCGTTTTGGTTAGTTAATTTATCATTTGTTAAAGTGGCAATGAGGGGATACTCGTAAAGGTCGAATTTTTATTCAAAGCATAGGAAGCACATAATCTTTAGGCATAAGGCCGTCGATGACTCGAGAGACTCAAACTTAGATACAATAGACTCGGGGTCTTTTATTTTCGAAGTTAGACTTCTAGGAGACGGGGGGTTAGTCCAAGCTTCTCGTCCTATCTCTTCTTGTTGGCTGTGGGTCCGCGTTTGTGAAAGTCACGCCGTTTTTGATGCTGCCACTTGCTTGGCATGTCTCAAACTGCCTTATCTCTGGGGAAGGCTCGATCCATCCCTTGGTGTGCCCCGATTCCGGAAAGGATTGTTGGGGAATAACCGTTCTTGGATTCTTTCTCTCGAATTCTTCATTGCGGAAGCCCCAGGTTCCGTCTTCACATCCCCATTCATCACGGGAATTTGCAGAGGACTTCTCCACCCTGATTACCCCGTCATTTCTAGGGAAAGGGTTTCCGACTGTGATGGGACCGCAGGGGCGTTCCAACTTTCCCTCTTCGATTATCCCTTGGACCACTTGTTTTAGCACGAAGCAATTGTCGGTGGTGTGACCAGGGTAGTTGTGGAAGGCGCAGTGCTTGCTCATATCCATGTTAGGCTTGCGAGTCTTTGGTTGGAAATCCTCAAGGGGTTTGAGAATGTTCCTCTTTACTAGTATCTCGAGGACTTGGCTCAAGGGCATCCCGAGGTTATCGAAATGCTGGAACTGTGGTATGCGAGGGGGATTGTTGTTCCTCGAGGGCGCTTGATCGCGGTTTACTTGGGCTCCGTTTTGGATGTAGCGAACTGCTCTGGTAACCTCTTTCTTCTTGTTTGGAGGTGGATTAACTGATGGGATCTCCATTCGGGAGTCTCGGGGAGGCAGTTGGGTGTATACCAACCCGTATCCTGGATTATTGAAATTAGGGGCGTGATTGCCCGGACCGCTAAGGGTTGTGTTTGGGAATTGGGAAAATATTTCATTAGCCCCAAGTGGCAGTCCAGCGGGTGGAAGGTTTGAAATGTTGGGATATCCGCTTGGGATGTCTGTCCCTGGTAAACATTGAGATTTCAAGTTGTGGTTGCGGGGCTCATACAGAGGCACAGGATTGAATTCCAGGGGATATTAAGAGGTGTTAGGACCTGAGGGAGCGGGCCCATAGGTGTGCTGGTGATATTGAGTTTGCAGAGCAGGGCCGAAAAACAGATTGTGCTGAGGTTGACAGATCGGAGCTGCTTGACTGAGGCCCAAGTTAAGCTCTGAGCGGGAGCTATTTTGCATTGCTAGGTTTCCGTAGCTTGGCAGAGGTGGGTCCTGCTAATAGCTTTGAGGACCCGGGGAAGTAGGTATTTCTTCGTCTTCTATGAGAACGAAGGTCCCATCGTGTCGGGAACCGCGACGGTTCTGCGACGGCGCATGGCATATTCGATCCAAGCCTGCTGCTCTTCTTGGCATTTCTCGAGAGCCTTGAAAGCTTGCCAAACTTCTTCCATCGTTTGGAAATTTCCCGGGGGCGGGGTTCCGTTTCCCTTATCAAGTTATCCGTCGATCCCGCCACGGGAGAGTAGAATGGACGCGCGGACCGTTGAACTGGCAGGGCTGTTGGACCTTGTGACCTTGATACTGAAAAGGCGGCTCCCGGGTACTCTCAACCACTCCCGGTTCGCTGGAGTTGGTGACGGGTAAGGTTTAGACACGGGAAGGACTTTTGGGATAAAAGGGAGAAAGCTCAAGTGACATGCGGTTTTCGCTTTTATTATTTATTTTTTTGGTTGTTTTAATTTACTTAAAACAGTGTTTTCTCAGAATCCTAGGTAGGTTGGAAAAGATCGCTCTTCTTTTTTGCAACTATGCTAGATCCTGGGTCAGTGGAGACCATCTGTGCGGCTATAAGCCCCTCATTTTGCACATGTATTTCGACATCCCGGGGTGGACAGCCCCGGGCGAGGGTCCTATAGGGCAAGCGATTTCCACCAGCCTAAAAGAAAAATCGAACCTAAGGACCGAGTCTGTCATGTTCGTTTTAATGCGTTAGCCATGTGAATAGTGAGCCGAGCCGGCACCTGAGTCAAGATCGGGTCAAGAGTTTGGCATGACCTCTCTTTACCTTGCTTGCACAAGGGATCTGTGACGTTAGGCGTTGGCTGGGTCATATCGTCATGGCTGATGTATTAAAGGCTTGATGACATGGTGTCATGTGGGCATAGATGTATATCCAGAACGGAACATCGTCTGGGTGTAGCTTCGAAAAATCAAGATCGGGTCAAGATTTTAGCATGACCTTTCATCGCTTTGCTTGCGCAAGGGATCTTGAGTTCCGAGCTTCGACTCAGAAAATGACCGGCATGGGATATGTATCCAGGCTGTATGACACGGACTGGGTAAAAACCAACCGAGTCTGGACAGAGTGTGACTCAAGACTCAAACGTGCATGGTTGACACTTGGCTAGGATGGGATGTTTGGAATGATCCCGTGCGCATCCAAGAGGCCTAGGAAGGCCAAGCGGGATCGCAACTGAGACCACCCCGGGTTGAGGGTTGTAGTGTGCAGTGTATCCGAGGTAGCAGTGCGAGTATTGTGCGGTCTCTAAAATTCTTTTTCTGAGTAAAACAGAAGTTTTTGAAGAATTTTAAATATATGTACACAGATGTATATTGATGCATTTTTTTGTATTTTTATTTTTTTGTAAAATAAAAAAGGTATAGCACATGCACACACACACAACAGTTAAAGAAAGGGGTAAAATGAAAGTTTGACCCTCATCATTGTTTTAAAAATCTTTTGTTTTGTTTAAAAGTTTTTTTTTTAAAACAAAATATCCCCAGCGGAGTGGCCAACTGAAATTACCCGGATCCGAGAGGCAGCGCAATCGCGCCCCGGCACCTGGCATTTCGTTGCGTTGGAGGAGGTGTCTCGCTGTGTTTTGCTTTGTAGAGTCGCCACGCCGTTTTGATTAAGCCCAAAACATTGAGAAAAGGCACCAGTTTAAAACAATAATAAACTGTTTTTGTGTGACGAGATTTTTGAGTTCGGAGGTCAGATGACTCCTCGGGAAGAGAATATTAGAATATTAGAGCTCACCCGAGTCGCCTCGTAAAAACGAGTCTTTCGGTACCCCTTATATTCTTTAACTGTTGTGTGTGTGTGTGTGCTTTTTAAAAATGCATGATGTATCGGATGTCTACATTGTACACTGCATATTGAAATGTATTGAAATAGTAATGGAAGGAAGCCTTACCAATATTGGTTCGTGTCTGTCTTCCGCGGGGGAATAGTGCTTGAGGATGGAATGGTGTTTCGGGACGGATCGGGATTGCTTCGGGATGAGTCGGTTGTCTGCGGACAGAGTTTCGGCGTGCGTTGGGATCGCAGGGATCACTCTGGCAGAGGTTCGGCGTGCGTCAGGATCGCAGGGATCGTTCGGGCAGAGGTTCGGCGTGCGTCGGGATCGCAGGGATCGTTCGGGCAGAGGTTCGGCGTGGGCCGGAATTGCCGGTTTGACTCGGAAAGAGCCGAGACGCCTCGGGAAAGATCAGGCAAGGCCTCGAAGTACCACGAGGGGTCTCAGAGTACCTCGAGAGTGCCTCTGGGCAGCGCGGGAGCGCTTGAAAAGGGCTTCGGAGCACTACAAGGAAGCTCGGAAGGCCCCGAAAGGAACTGAAAGGGATCGGGAGTGCCCCGAGGGGTATTAGAAGGGGAGCCTGAAGGCTTAGGGAGAGAAGAGAAGAGGGAGGTGTGAAAATTTCGAGAGGGGGAGCCCTCTATTTATAGTGTGGGAAAATTTGCAAGAATGTCCGTACGGACCTTCTAGGAAAACCAAAATTTTAGATTTTCGGGATTTGAGGGAATCTCGTGGACTTTAAGCGGATTTTGTTATAATTATGTCTGGTTACAAAGAGGTCCGTACGGACCTTCCATGCTCTTGTAATTGTTATGGCAAGCTAGTTCTCGTCGAGAGCTTTCCAACCATATATGGCACGTCTCAATCGGAGTTCGTATGAAGGAGTTATGACCTCCGGAAGTTTGTCCTTGGTTTTGTCGTATGCTTGGATGGAGAGCGATCCAGATTGGGGTACTTACAGCTGTGTCATATATACATCCTCAAGTAGCTTCCCATTTAGGAAAGCTGTTATGACATCCATTTGTCATATCTCATAGTCGTAATATGCGGCTATGACAATTAAAATTCTAATAGACTTAAGCATTGCAACTGGCGAAAAGGTTTCATCGTAGTCAACACCATGAATTTGCCTATATCCCTTTGCTACAAGCCTAGCTTTATAAGTATGCACATTCCCATCCATGTTGGTCTTCTTCTTGAAGACTCACTTGCATCCTATTGTTTTTACACCTTCAGGTGGATCAATCAAGTTCCAAATTTGATTATCGTGCATGGATTGCAATTCGGATTCCATGGCTCTAGCCATTTATCCGAATCAGGAGTGGATATCGCCTCTTGATAGAAAGTAGGTTCGTCATTCTCAATGACTTCCACTTCATAACTTTTCGATTCGAGAAATCCATATCTCTCGGGTTCGGTTCGTAACCTATTCGATCTACGATGGACTTGTGCATCTTGAACCGGTTCCACAACTCCTTGTGAATTTGGTTCCATCTATACTCTCGGTTCCATGTTATTTTCGAGTTATTGAACTTCTTCAAGATTAATTTTACTCCCACTAGATCCTTTATTGAGAAACTGTTTCTCAAGAAAAGTACCATATTGAGCAACAAACACTTTGTTCTCATTGCGGTTGTAAAAGTAATATCCTTTCGTTTTCTTAGGATAACCAACAAAAATAACTTTGTCAGATTTTTGTGCTAACTTATCAGAGACAAGTCTCTTCACTTAAGCTTCGCAATCCCAAATCTTCATGAAAGATAAACTAGATTTTCTTCTATGCCACATCTCATGTGGGGTCTTAGGAGCCGATTTAGTAGGGACTCTGTTTAGTGTGAACGCAACGGTCTCTAATGCATGTCCCCAAAAGGAAATAGGAAGGTCAACTTGACTCATCATCGAACGAACCATGTCCAACAAGGTTCTATTTGTTGGGTTTTACGGGTCCATGCGCAGCGGAATTAAGCATTAAAACATAAAACCCAAGAAGCCCTAGGATCCGTTCTATACAATTAATTTGAATACCTATGAGATAGAATTAAACCAACCTTGAAACGCTTTCCGGTCTTGAGCTATCGAACGATTTGATTATGTGATATCAAATCACAAACTTCGTTCTTCAACTTGCTTGAACTCTAGGCCTTGATCGATGAACGAGCGAAGACCCTCTTTCGGTATCCACACCTTTGAATGAATTCAAGAACAACTTCTTGATGATTGCTAGATCTAAAACCTTGAAGAATATTGAGAGAATTTGATTGTGAATTTTGCTTTAAAAATTTCGGCTGACCTTTAGGTCTGACAGAACCCTTGTATTTATACTACAATAGTGTAAATACCTCTTCTAATCGAATTAGGAGAGACAGGCTGTCAAAAACGCGTATTGGCCTATTATGTCGTGCGGTATATCAAGCCATTGGCTTGATATGTCGCGTGACATAAATAGCCGCTCTCGAGCCTCTCAATCATTCTTCCTCCGGTTTAACCAATTCATTCTAGTTGTGTGTGACCCAATAGGATTACATCATGTTGGCAATGAGTTCGATCATATCGAACCTCATAAGACATAAGCGGACTCTAGCAAGCCATTAGGTCTACCCAAATGATGTAACGTAAGAGTTCACGTTTCCAATGGTGTACTTCCATTTCTCCCTTTGTCTCACGATGTCATATTTGAACACAAGTCATGGTCCTTGTCAACTTGTTATTGTTCAATGCTTTCTCGATTCTTGAGTATAATGATAATTCCAATCACATTGGGGTACGGCCATACACTTTCATCATTATCACTCATCGAGGGGCCCAAGCATAACATCTCTCTTCCGAGGGACAAATTCCTTCTTGACTTATCATCCTTCCCATCATGAATCCGATCATGCCAATGATAGTCTTTATAGATATCGTGTTAAGATATCGTTTGACTAAAATCAAACATGACTTTCATCATATGTAAGGTTATGATAGTCTTAGGTCTAGGAAATAAATGAAGTAACCGTATGAGATTTAAGTATGACATTTGACCATGACATAAATCTCATGTGGGTCATGTCCAAATCACTTGTTCTCTAACAAGTACCCATAATTTCAATGTGCATCTCTTATGCATATAATCATCACATGATTATCCATTTGACAATTATACTAATTTATTCTCTTAATAATTAGGACAAGAGATTATTATAAACAAATATACAAAACATATAATAATCAAATAATAAACTTCTCATATAATAATAAATAATGTCAACACATAAGTCTATCAATCATAGGCCTAGGGCATAACACCAACAGCCTCCCACTTGCACTGGGCCCAATCTACCATGTATCGAATACCCATGGACCTAACATGACCATCATGTTTAGCTTGCGAGAGAGCCTTAGTTAGTGGGTCCGCCACGTTGTCATCGTTGTCTACTCGCATATCTTAACGTCTTCCCTTTCACATATCTCACGGATAATGTGGAAACGTCGAAGTATGTGTTTGGATCTCTCGTGTGATCTTGGTTCCTTTGCTTGTGCAATGGCACCATTGTTATCACGAAAGTTCAATAGGATCTCCGATGCTTGGAACGACTTCCAAATCACTAATGAACTTCTTGATCCAAACCGCTTCCTTAGCTGCATCGGATGCCGCTATGTACTCGGCTTCGGTTGTAGAATCGCCGACGGTACTTTGCTTGGAACTTTTCCAACTCACAAATGCCTCCATTAAGCATAAACAAAAATCCAGATCGCGATTCGAAATCATCTTTGTCGGTTTGGAAGCTAGCATCCGTGTAGCCTTTGACTACAAGATCTTCTTCCATTCCTCCAAAGACCAAGAATGCATCCTTAGTTCTTCGTAGGTACTTAAGGATATTCTTGACCGCTATCCAATGTGGTTCACCGGGATCGATTGGTACCTACTCGTCATGCTTAGAGCACACGAGACATCGTGTCTAGTACATAACATAGCATACATGATAGACCCAATTGCCGAAGCATATGGAATACCATTCATTCTCTTTCGCTCATCATTAGTCTTTGGACATTGATTCTTGCTAAGAGATATACCATGCAACATTGGCAAATTCCCTCTTTTAGAATTTTCCATTTGGAATCTTCTAAGGACTTTGTCAATGTAAGTACTTTGACTTAAACCAATCATCCTCTTGGATCTATCTCTATAGATCTTGATACCAAGGATATATGCGGCTTCGCCCATATCTTTCATTGAAAAACACTTTCCTAACCAAGACTTAACATGTCAGAAGTGCAGTAAAACGCCATTTCCAATGAGTAAGATATCGTCGACATACAACACTAAAAATAGTGCTACGCTCCCACTAATTTTCTTGTATACACAAGGTTCATCTTCGTTCTTGATAAAGCCAAATTCCTTGATTGCTTCATCAAAACGTAGATTCCAACTCCTTGAAGCTTGCTTTAATCCATAAATGGATTTCTACAACTTACACACCTTGTTAGAATTTTCTGGACTGACAAAACCTTCAGGTTGTATCATGTATACATCCTCAAGTAACTTCCCATTAAGGAAAGCCGTTTTGACATCCATTTGCCATATCTCATAGTCATAATATGCGGCTATGGCAAGTAAAATTCTAATAGACTTAAGCATAGCTACAGGCGAAAAGGTTTCATCATAGTCTATGCCATGAATCTGCCTATATCCCTTAGCTACTAGCCTATCCTTATAGGTGTGCACCTTCCCATCCATGTCGGTCTTCTTCTTGAAGACCCATTTGCACCCTATGGTTTTTACACCTTCGGGTGGATCAATCAAGTTCCAAACTTGATTATCAGCCATGGATTGTAATTCGGACTTCATGGCTTCTTGCCATTTTTCCGAATCCGGAGCGGACATCGCTTCTTGATAGCAAGTGGGTTCATCATTTTCGATTAACTCCACTTCATCACTTTCCGTAACGAGAAATCCATATCTCTCGGGTTCGGATCGTGATCTACCACTTCGGCGAGGAACTTGTGCATCTTGAACCGGTTCCACAACGGTTTGTGAACTTGGTTCAGCTTTCTACCATTGGTTCAATGTTGTTTTCGGGTTCTCGAACTTCTTCGAGATCTATTTTACTCCCACTCGGTTCCTTTGCGAAGAAACTCCTTTTCTAAGAAAGTACCATTTCGAGCAACAAACACTTTGTTCTCGTTTCGGTTGTAGAAATAGTATCCTTTGGTTTCCTTAGATATCCCACAAAAACACATTTATCGATTTAGGTGCTAGCTTGTCGAAGTTAACTTCTTGACATATGCATCACAACCCCAAATCTTCATGAAAGACAAACTAGGTTTTCTTCCATGCCACATCTCATATGGGGTCTTTTGAACCGATTTGGTAGGAACTCGTTTATAGTGAAAGCAAATAGCTTTCTAGTGTATGTCCCCAAAAGGATAAAGGAAGCTCAACTTGACTCATCATAGAACGAACCATGTCCAACAAAGTTCTATTCCTCCTTTCGCACACACCATTCCATTGTGGTGTTCCGGTGGAGAGAGTTCTCAAACGATTCCACAACTCTTAAGATGATCACAAATTCTTGGCTCAAATATTCACCACCTCGATCGGATCGAAGTACCTTAATAGTTTTGCCAAGTTGATTTTGCACCTCATTTTGAAATATTCGAAATATCTCAAACGATTCACTCTTATGTTTCATTAGATAAACATATCCAAATCTACTATAATCATCGCCGAATGTTATGAAGTACCGAAATCCTCCCCTAGCATCGCTTACTCATAGGCCCACATACATCGGTATGTATGAGTCCTAATAAGTCGCCCGCCCTTTCACCGGTTTTGGTAAATGGGTCCTTGGTCATCTTGCCAAGTAAACAAGATTCGCATGTCTCATATGATTCATAATCATGTGAGTCCAAAATCCATCTTTGTGGAGTTTAGAAATGCGTTTCTCGTTTATATGGCCAAGACGACAATGCCAGAAGTAAGTGTGGTTTACATCATTGGGTTTAGATTTCTTGTTAATGGTATAGACATCATTATCGCGATTTTCAACATCAAGAATATAAAGGCCATTGAATGAAACAAAGAAGATAATAATGCATATCACTCTTGTAAATAGAAAATTTCTTATCACATATAAGAAAATTAAAACCTTCATTATCCAAACATGAAATCGAAATAATATTCCTACTTAAAGCCGGAACGTAATAACAATTGTTCAAAACAAGTATTAGCCCACTAGTTAAAGTAACTTCATAAGTTCCTACGGCTAATGCAAAGCAACTCTTGCTCCATTCCCCACACGTAGGTCCACTTCACCTTCCTTAAGCATCCTTCTCGTTTCTTTAGACCCTCGCACATTTAAACAAATGTGAGTTCCACATCCGGTATCCAATACCCAAGAACTAGAAGTAGATAGGAATATATCTATAACAAAGATACCGAAGTTGAAGCAACTCCTTTGCTTCTTCTTCTTCAAAGGTTTCCTTGTATTTTGCGCAATTTCTCCTCCAATGTCCAATCTCATTGCAATGGAAGCAGATTGCGTCCTCTTGGGACTTAGGCTTAGCCTCTTTAGGCTTGGAGGCCTCTTTGGGCTTGGCAACCTTTGCCTTAGGATTAGCAACCTTTGCTTTTCCTTTACCCTTGAACCCTTTCCCTTGTTAACCATTAGCACTTGATCGGTCTTCTTCTCGACAATACCGGTTTCCGCAAGAGTCAACATTTGAACTAACTCGAAAGGTTTCTATTCATTCCACCCATGTTATAGTGCATTATGAAATGACTAAAACTTTTAGGTAATGAATTCAATATTATGTCGGTAGCCAACTCTTGGCTAATTGGAAAACCGAGCCTTTCAAGATGCTCAATGTGGCCCTTTAACTTGAGAGCATGGGGACCAACAACTTGTCCTTCACTCATCTTGCATGAGGTCAAGGATGCAACCGTGTTGTACCTTTCTTGCCTAGCTTGAATTTGGAACATTTCCATCACCCGATTGTTTAAGTCGATCGTCCCCAAGTGCTCAAGATTCTTCTCAAGACTCTTGCACATGGCGGAGAGCATAAGGCAACTAACATCTCAGAGTCACGCTTGTGCTTCGTATATTGTTCCCTTATTGCCCTAGCAAGATTGGCAAGCAGTTCGTGTGGAATAGGTTCAAAGGAGAACGCATAGCTTTCTCCTCTTGTTTGAGAACAATTCTCAAACTACGGATCCAATCCATATAGTTTGTACCATTCTCTTCCAACTTTTCCTTCTCAAGGACAGATCGCAGTGAAAAGTGATTATTGTTTGATGCCATTTATTCTACAAAAAGATATACATAAAATATGAACACATATAAGTAAACATATCATATGAGAAGTATAGTGCATTTAAATAAATGCTCCCACTAAATTATACACCTTCAAATGCAAATAAGCATAATATACATTTAATGGGCTAAGATCCAACTTTAATTCAATTTCAAGTTTGCTATGGCAAACCGCTCAAAATTAAATTAATTAAAACATCAATCATATCACATATATGACTCTTAGATCTTTTATGAGATCAATTCAAGACATCATATGTCTAGGCATATTTTAATCTCATCTTATGCCTTGGGTCCAAAACCATTTTGATAACCCAATTAAGTTCATTCACTTTAAAACGTATAGGAACCACCATTTCCTCATCTTGCTCGCATTCGAATAGAATCAAAGCACCTTGCTATGGCAAGCCCACCCAAAACTATCCGAATGGTCTCAAGTGTTTTTAATCATGAATTGGCATAAAGAACTTAAAAGTTAAATGAAGGTTCTTTAAAGGTAGATTATAAGCATATCAGAAAGATAGTCAAAATCATGCACCGTAAGTTCCCAGAAGATAGGTGAGCCGCAAGGACTTCTTAAGTACCAACTCTTCCTTAGATGTAACTCTCCTAGACATGCATAATTAGAAATCAACTCGATTAGGCAACATAATCCTTACCTTTTATAAACAATCGCTTCCTTTAAATTTCGCGTATTTATGACTTGTTTCCATAAACAATCATAAGATCCAAAATTTACAATGTCTAAATCTAAACATATTAGGAAACTAAATATCATGTTTCAACTAAACATCTAATTTTAATAATTCTTAACAATTAAGAACAAATAATTCATGCATCGCAACAATTAATAAAACATATCTAAATTAATTAAGCATGCATAAACAATGAATCAATCTAGCATGGACTTATAAACTCAATTTTATAACATCCAGATTTTCATATACATTGCAATAATTATAAAAATCAGATTTTAATCAATTAATCATGTATATCAATGAATCAATCTATCACGGACTTATAAACTCAATTTTATAACATCCAGATTTTCATATCAACATATCAGATTGTAAACACAATCATAGAATAGCAGAAAATTTGAACAAACAGATTTCGCCTTTTGCTTATTATGTCGCGTGACAACATCGCCCGAGGCTTAATATGTCGCGCGACCTAACATGCCAGCTTAACTCAATTCCACATGGCTCGATATGTCGCACGACATAGGCAAACTGTGTTACAGGATTTCCGTATTCGAACCAATACAGACATGTACCAATTAAATCACATAAAACAAATTTTTGGCTGCATTTAATTCAGCATAAATTGAAAACGATTTTCACATTGTTTCACATAAACAATTAAAAATTCTATCACATACAAAACATGCAATAAGCATATAAACAATTTATATCTTAAACCTAGCATGTTAATTCAAACTTAATCATACGAACGGGGCTCGATACCACCGTTGGGTTTTACGGGTCCATGCGCAATGAATTAAGCATTAAAACATAAAACCCAAGAAGCCCTAGGATCCGTTCTATACAATTAATTTGAATACCTATGAGATAGAATTAAACCAACCTTGAAACGCTTTCCGGTCTTGAGCTATCGAACGATTTGATTATGTGATATCAAATCACAAACTTCGTTCTTCAACTTGCTTGAACTCTAGGCCTTGATCGATGAACGAGCGAAGACCCTCTTTCGGTATCCACACCTTTGAATGAATTCAAGAACAACTTCTTGATGATTGCTAGATCTAAAACCTTGAAGAATATTGAGAGAATTTGATTGTGAATTTTGCTTTAAAAATTTCTACTAGGCTTTTAGGTCTCGACGTAACCCTTGTATTTATACTACAATAGTGTAAATACCTCTTCTAATCGAATTAGGAGAGACAGGCTGTCAAAAACGCGTATTGGCCTATTATGTCGCGCGGTATATCAAGCCATTGGCTTGATATGTCGCGTGACATAAATAGCCAGTTTCTGAGCCTCTCAATCATTCTTCCTCCGGTTTAACCAATTCATTCTAGTTGTGTGTGACCCAATAGGATTACATCATGTTGGCAATGAGTTCGATCATATCGAACCTCATAAGACATAAGCGGACTCTAGCAAGCCATTAGGTTTACCCAAATGATGTAACGTAAGAGTTCACGTTTCCAATGGTGTACTTCCATTTCTCCCTTTGTCTCACGATGTCATATTTGAACACAAGTCATGGTCCTTGTCAACTTGTTATTGTTCAATGCTTTCTCGATTCTTGAGTATAATGATAATTCCAATCACATTGGGGTACGGCCATACACTTTCATCATTATCACTCATCGAGGGGCCCAAGCATAACATCTCTCTTCCGAGGGACAAATTCCTTCTTGACTTATCATCCTTCCCATCATGAATCCGATCATGCCAATGATAGTCTTTATAGATATCGTGTTAAGATATCGTTTGACTAAAATCAAACATGACTTTCATCATATGTAAGGTTATGATAGTCTTAGGTCTAGGAAATAAATGAAGTAACCGTATGAGATTTAAGTATGACATTTGACCATGACATAAATCTCATGTGGGTCATGTCCAGTCACTTGTTCTCTAACAAGTACCCATAATTTCAATGTGTATCTCTTATGCATATAATCATCACATGATTATCCATTGACAATTATACTAATTTATTCTCTTAATAATTAGGGACAGAGATTATTATAAACAAATATACAAAACATATAATAATCAAATAATAAACATCTCATATAATAATAAATAATGTCAACACATAAGTCTATCAATCATAGGCCTAGGGCATAACACCAACACTATTCCTCCTCTCAGACACACCATTCCATTGTGGTGTTCCGGGTGGAGTAAACTCTGAAACAATTCCACAGTTTTTGAGATGATTGTCAAATTCTTGGCTTAAATATTCACCACCTCGATCTGATCGAAGAACTTTAATAGTTTTGCCAAGTTGATTTTGTACTTCATTTTGAAATGTTCTAAATATCTCAAATGATTCACTTTTGGACTTCATCAGATAGACATAGTCATATCTAGATAAGTCATCAGTGAATGTAATGAAATACCGAAATCCTCCCATAGCAATGCTGCTTAATGGTCCACATACATCCGTATGTACTAGGGTTAATAAGTCACTAGCCCTTGCACTACTCTTAGTGTAGGGTGGTTTGGTCATTTTTTCCAATAAACAAGATTCGCATATTTCATATGATTCATAATCATTTGAGTCTAAAAGTCCATCCTTATGGAGTTTAGAAATGCGTTTCTCATTTATATGACCAAGTCGGCAATGCCACATGAATGTGTTGTTCACATCATTCGGTTTAGATTTCTTATTCACATGATAAATATTTTCAACATTATTTTGTTTCTTAACATCAAGGATTCAAGGATATAAAGGCCATTAAATGAATTTGCAATACAATAAAGCATATCATTTAAATAAATAGAAAACTTCTTATTCTCAATAAGAAAACTATATCCTTCATTATCCAAACAAGAAACTGAAATAATATTCCTACTCAAATTCGGAACGTAATAACAATTGTTCAAAACAAGTACTAGTCCACTAGGTAAAGTAACATCATATGTTCCTACGGCTAATGCAGCAACTCTTGCTCCATTTTCCACACGCATGTCTACTTCACCTTCTTTGAGTAGCTTTCTATTCTTTAGTCCCTGCACATTTAAACAAATGTGAGATCCACATCCGGTATCCAATACCCATGAACTAGGAATAGAAAATAAAATATCTATCACATAGATACCTGAATCAGTAGAAATCGTATTGCCCTTCTTCGCTTTTAGACCTTCCTTATAAGCCTTGCAATTTCGCTTCCAATGACCAACCTCTTGACAATGCTAGTAAATTGCATCATTTTGAGACACTTTGGGTGTTGCCTCTCCGGCATTGGCAACTTTTGCCTTAGGTTTAGCAACCTTGGCTTTACCTACTTTGCCTTCCCTTTTGAATCCCTTTCCTTTGTTAAACATTAAAACGTTTGCGGTACTAGGCTTCTTGATATTTTTCTCTGCAATCTTAAGCATCGCATGCAATTCTGACAGACTCTTATCCATGCCACTCATGTTATAGTTCATAATGAAATGACTATAACCTTCAGGCAATGAATTAAATTTCATATTCGTAGACACTCCATTCTGAACCAATAATTGCATGATTACACTACTCTTCGTCTCTCTTTTGTGTTTTGATGAAAGCATATTAGTTTCGTCATGTTTCGTTAAGTTTCTAACTAACTTTGTTAGTTTTGGACCTAACTGACTGACGGAATAACTGAAGAGGATAGAATAGTCAATTGACTAGTTGTCCCGCGCGGGACAAAAGTGTTTCACGCGAGACATCTCCTCTGCGGAATGTGCATATTCACTTTCCATCTCCGTCTCAATCTCTTTTCTTGCTCCCTACTCTCCAAATACGGGATTTACCTTATCTTGGACTCTCATAGCACCTTCCTAAGAGTTTTATTCCTAAATAAAACCCTTTCAAATGAAGGCTTTGATTCCTTCCTGACTTGAGACTCCTAACTTGGTGATCAAGTATTCTCCACCTATAAATACAAGGATCCTCCTTTGTATTTGGGGAGGAGAGAGGAGACACTAGAACCACATTCTAAACCAAATACTCCCTAAATTCGTTTTTTATCATCTTTCTACGAAAATCTCGAACCTATATCAAGGTTATTCATTAAAATCACTCAAGAACACAAGGTAAACTCCTATACTTTCATATTCTTCTTCTTAATCCCTCTAATTGCTTTTAGAGTAGTGTAATCCCATCAAAAGGGTTAGCCTAGAGTCCCTTCAATCCATGGAGGTGATCTCGAAGCATACAACCCGACATTTCTAATTAAGAAATTAATTAGGATTTTCTTGTTCTTATTTAATTATTATATTGTTGAATGTGCGCTAGCCCGAAATTTTTGGGAAAATTTCGATGAATGAAATGAAAAATAGGAGTCGCCACGCCATGTTTTAAGGTACACTTTGAAAAACCTTTGAAAGAGAAAAATGGGTTCGGGGGTCAGGTTACGTGTTGGGAAGAACCGAGAGCTCACCCAACACGCCTCATCCGTGGACGAGTCTTTCTAACTAAACATCCAAATAATCCAAGGTGTGTGCAAGCAATGATAATAGACAAATGTGATAAACATGAATTTTATTGATATGAACTGATATCTTACAACTTGTGAGCAATTTGGTTAGGGAGGCCACATCCCAACTACAACAGATCAGAACAGATTACAAAGAAAATGGATCCCTGCAAATGGACAAGATGTGTCGCGTGACACATATCATGCCTGGCTAGACGTGTCGCGTGACACATGATCTAACCAGACACGATGTGTCGCGTGACACATGGTGTCCATCTGCAGAGACTTACAGATTTGAACACAGAAGCACCAACAATCAAAACAGATACAATTATTTGATCAATGCAGCTTCGAAATGAACAATTAACAACAATTCGACCAAGGGGGTGTGGATATGGGTAGATCCACACTCCCTTGGGGAATTAAACACCAATTTCAACAATAATCAAACCATGAGCATTCAATTATACAAATCAACGATGTTAAACAGAGAGATTGCGATTGGGGTTCAGTAATCAAGACTGATAGAGTCTGATTACTGAACCCAAGGATGATAGAATAATGGAATTATGAAAGTAGTAAGGTAGGAGAGAGAGAGAGATGGAATTGAGAGTGTTACCCTTGTTGATTCCACGAATCCTATACTAAGGCTGGTATAGGACCCTTCTACAACTGCTTCTGGGACTGGTTGGACTGAGGAGAGGTGGCTGAAGATGGATCCAAGTGTTGGTGGTTGAATTGGATTGAATTGGGGGGAATTGAAGGTGGATTTGGATGAGAGAGAGAGAGAGAGAGGTGTTTGCAGGGTGTGTGTTACGCTCCAATTATGGCAGAGTAACGGTATGTGAAAGTTGGGATCCATTTCTGAGAGGGGTAGGGTCTTATTTATAGGCTGCAGTTGATGGTCACATGGTGTCGCACGAATTTCTGTAACCATTTTCCAAGCCTCAATTTGTCGCGTGACACAAGGTGTCACCAACTGCTTTTAGCGCCAAAATGAGTTTATGGAATATTCAGGGATAAATACCCAAAAGGTCCAAAAAGGTTTATTTCCTGCAAGTCCTTTAGCATGAGCAAAGTACCAAAAGGTACTTCCTTCGCAAGAAACTTATGGAATGTTTCCAGAAGTCTCGAAATAGACCGGGAATTTACCAAAATGCCCCTTAATGCAATTTTATTGTATTAAAATGCATCTAAAAGGGTAGCAAATTGGATTGGCGTACTTACAGAGCCCCTCAGCAACGTCACTTATGGAAGAAGTGAGGTTGTCGATAAAATAAGACCCAATCCCAATGAGCGGCTAGGGATAAGGCGGAGGGCTGGACAGTGATTTGGGGAGATCGGATGGCTGGACCTTTGAAGAAAGGATTCCTACGTATCCCTAGGAGGGAATCAAGCCAAATCGTAGTTCGGAAACGAAACCGACAAGGACCCAGAAAGGGTAGAGATATGCTTTCATACCTTTGCTGTGCTTACCTGTAGCTGCCGGAGGAACTGATGCTACTGCTGATCGTGTAAGGTTGTAGCTGCCGGAGGGACTCACGCTACAACTGATGGTGAAGAGTAGCTTCCGGAGGGACTCACGCTGCTGTTGATGATGGTAGTGGATGCCGGAGGGGCTTAGACCACTGGATGGTGTAGAGTAGCTGCCCGAGGGACTCACGCTACTGTTGATGACAGTTGTAGATGCCGGAGGGACTTAGACCACTGGATGGTGTAGAGTAGCTGCCCGAGGGACTCACGCTACTGTTGATGACAGTTGTGGATGCCGGAGGGACTTAGACCACTGGGTGTTGGGTAGCTGCCAGGGGACTCACGCTACCGTTGGTGATGGTTGTGGCTGCCGGAGGGACTCAGACCACTGGATGGTGTAGAGTAGCTGCTAGAGGGACTCACACTACTATTGCTGATGGTCATGGCTGCCGGAGGGACTCATGCCACTGCTGATGTGGAGTAGCTGCCAGGGGACTCATGCTACTGGTTGATTCTTGTTGGGGATAGATGTAGCTGCCGGGGGCTCTCGTGCTACAATTGTTGCTGGTGGTGGTGGTTGCCGGAGGGACTTAGACCAATATTGTTGATGGATTGCTAGTTTGCCAGGCGAGGGACGACCTTTGATGGTTGGTTGACTTTGGAGTCAGGAACTTTGCTTGGTAGGACATGGATCTCTCTTGCTGATGCTTTGGCAGCGGGGCCGATGATACTGATGATCATTGCTTGGGGAGACTGCTAGATCTGAAATCTTTGTCTCGATTTTGGCTGAGGGACAGTCCTCAAGATTTTATGATGCTCAGTTGATTATTGTACCTGCGGAGGAAACAACACTCCAAGCACTATATCTGACTATGCTACTCTGTTAGCAAAGATTAAACTATGTTAGCTTGTTTGCGCAAATCTATCCGTTCTGGGAATGGGGTGATGATTGCATGAAATAAATGTGGTTATTGTATTGAAGGGTTGGCTTTTCCGGGTTTGTACATGAGATGGTGGAGTTGTATCGGATGAGTGTGTATGGTGATACATATGGTGGCATGAATCCTCTCCCGTGCATATATGTGCACATGTGTGAGGATGGGAGGTGTATTGCAGCGATGGAGAGTCGGAGGGTGCTCTGGGAGGTAGACTTGCGGGAATGCTGATGGTGTTTGATGTTGACCAGATGTGTCGCCCGACATGTCATGCCTGCTGGGCAAATTGTGTTGCGCGACTGGGGGAAGCTCGTAACAGACCCCTTTTAAATCAGCTCAGGATTCATTTGTAGACACTGCCCTTCCAGTAGGAGTACACCAGCAGCCCCAGCTTGGCAGACATGCGATTTCTTTGACAAAGATTGGAACTTTCAATCATAATGGAACATTATAGCAGAGAAGTGGCTTCCCGGGAGTATCAATTTCGTCAAGACTTCCTTAAAATTTTGCATTATCACCGGAAGCATCATAGGAAGCTTATTGATGGGAGGTATAGTATGTCGTGCCTTTGGTCATTGAAAGATTGGAGGATTGACTGGGATTTGCTCCGGGATGCGTCCTGCTTTTGGGATTCGGAGCGGCATATTTTCACTTTGTCATATAATGATCTAACGCCGACCATGGAGGATTTCAGAGCATTGACAGGCCTGAGTGAGTCGACGACTGTAGCATTCCCACGGGACAGACGGTCGGTTGTGGAGCAGTTATCAGACTTCCTGTGCTTGCCGGCAGATCAGGTGCCATATATGATTCTGGGTGATGGGTCCATAGACTTGACTCGGATGGCTAGGTTGCGTTTTTCCAGTCCTGAATTGTTCAATCTTTCCACGTCTCTGGACATGTTTATGCTGTTTACCTTGTCAGCTCATTATTTCTGCGGGTACATCGGAGTCTGTCCGGGTGCATTGCTGGAGGTTGTCAGGCAACTCAGGGGTGACCGAGGTATGGATCTTTGTAGGATCCGCTCTGGGCAGGGAGAAATGGACATTGTACCATTGTTACTGGCTGAGACCTATCATGGCATTGATAGACTAGCAGGAGGATCAGATTTCATGGGCGCAGGCAGCCCCAGTTTATTGTCTTTGTGGCTTTCTGAGAGGCTACGCTTGATCATGCCACTTCTAGCGGGTCAAAATTGCCATGCCTTGGGTGACGGGGCAACGCAGAGTGTTAAGAGATGCGGCCTCTGATAGCTGGCAGATGAGGTTGACGCGGTACGGGACTGCTGAGCTGAATTTCTGGATTCCGACGTGGGGGTTGCAGACCATGAGAGATATTTAGGATGGGTCAGTGGTAGTCAGGCTGCCAGGACTGCAAGTATCTTCCTTCTGCATCCCATCATTGGTGAGTAGGCAGTATAGGTACCCTCAGCAGATTGTCCGAGATTTGAGAGAGAGGCCCGATGAGCGATCTTTGTTCCGATGGACATGACCGAGCCCCAGACTGTGCAGTTTTTCAGTAGATCCTTTCTGGAGGGCTTTCTTCCCACTCGGACACTTCTTTGTCAGGCCAGAGGGATTACATTCTTGACCACAGAGTATTTGATCTGGTATGAGGAGCAGCGGGGTCCTGTGCAGTTGACCATAGAGGCTCGCCGTCGGGAATACTTGGGAGCAAACTACCCGACCAGCCGGTCCTTCAGAGATACAGAGGCCCAGGGAAACCCAGATGATGTTACCGGCGATGTTGCTGAGGACTATCGGAGGCAAGAGATCCGGAGAGCTGCTATGAGAGATGACCCAGAAGTGATAGCTTGCAGAGAGGCCTTGAGACAAGAGAGGATTGCTAGGGCCGCTTTAAGGGAGACTGGTCTGATCGAGCCACCGGCACGCATTATACCCGAGCTAGGACGGGCTCAAACCGACTTATTTAACATTCCCAGGCCAAGGACCTCCCGGGGACCAAGGAAAAGTAAGAACAGAGATGCAAGTTCGGGAGCGGGAACGAGCTCTTAGACACCTTATCTGAGAGATAGGAGACTCTTTTGTTTGTATTTTGAGGGAAGGATTTATTGTATGGAACATGAGTATCCCCTAATTACTTATTTGCAGACAAAATAGATGTTAGAATTTTGAAAACTTATTACTTCTTATTCGCAGCAGGTTATATGAGTCGAAAGCAGGCCGTGCTTGAACTCATAAAAAAGAATATTAACTTATAGTGAACCTTTAAAAATCCTCAAAGCTGTAATCAAAACGCATTTTGGCAAAATTGAAAGCACCAACTTATTAACAAGATCTGGGATTTTGCAGCATTTTAGACCGAACCACGAGTGGTTGCCTACGTTCCCCTTTTGTAAAGAGAACTAAGGGGCTCAGGTCTCCGTAGTTCGACTCAATTAACTTTTGTGTTTAAGAAAGGGAAGATAGAAGGGGGACATGGTGCAACCCTGTCTTTTACCTAGACCGCCCTTTTTTAGGGTTTTCAGTCTAGTTGGGTATATTCTTTTAGCACCGGGCGCGTTCCTTATTTTTGCATGGACTACCTTTTGAGAGGTTTTCAGTCTCATCTGGGACAATTTTATTGCGCCTTTGATTTTCATTTCTTTTTTCTTTTATTTTTTATCTTTATACAAAGAGGGAGACTCAATCAAACATAATACCGCCGCAACTTGTTGCCGTTGACGGGGTGCAGGAACGGGTTGTCATCCAGATCTGTTAGCTGCATAGCTCCTCCGGAGAATATCTTCTTTACTAGAAAAGGCCCGACCCAGACAGGTGCCCATTTACCCAATTGTAAGTACCCAAATCTCGCTCATGCCTTCCGGTTAAGTTTTTCGGCAATTCCCCGGACTTTCCTAAAGTTCAGGGGCAATTCGGGAACTTTTCCGAACCTTCCGAGGGGCGAAGGACTTACTAGGAATTAAAATTCCACGTATTCCTTCGTTGGAAAAGCCCTTCTAGAAGGCCACCTTGCATTGTTCTAGAAATGAGCTGAGTCATTTCAGGATAAAACCGTGCGGCCTCATTTGCATGGGCCTACAGCCGCACGGCTTCATTAGCTGTTGCCAGACTGCCTATAAATAGAGACCTCCTCTATTCATTTTAGGGGGGGATTTTCAGTAACATTATTCTGCCAAAATCACATCACGAAATTCCAGAGAGCTGAGAGTGTCAAAAACCACCTCCCTCCTCATCAAAACCTTCAAAAGTTGGTCCCTTCCATAGGCAAACTTCAAAGGAGAAAGAGGCACCACCATTGGTAACCTCTCATCCCCTTTATCTAGCATTATACTTGTATATATGTGATATACTTGCTCCTTACTTTACATATTGCTATATATTTGCTTGGTACTTGGTACATTGTCATTAAAGATCCTATCTTTAGGCATGTAAATCATACCCCTCCCCCTTTTTGCATCAAAATAGCATCCTTTGCTCATAAAATGACATCTTTATGCATCCTTTGCACTTAAAATGCCTTTTTCACATATAAAGTTGCATCCTTTGCATTAAAAATGTTATCTTTGCATTAAAGTAGAGCATCCTTTTCACTTGAAATGTCATGTTTACACATAAATTTGCATCCTTTGCATTAAAGATCATTCTCTACATCAAAGAAGCATCCTTTGCAACCAAGTAGCATCCTTTGCATTAAAAGTAGCTTCCTTTGCATTAAAGTTGCATCCTTTGCACTTAAAACCCCATTTTTACATTAAAAGTTGCATCATTTGCATAAAGTTGCATCCTTTGCACATAAAATGTCATATTTTTCATTAAAAATGTCATCTTTAGCTTAAACATGCATCCCCCATGTCCCTCATGGTTGGATCTCTCTCCTAGGATTGCCTAGTGACCTTTATAAGGCACAAAGAGGCATAGGATGAATATAAAGATCCAATCTTTATACCCCTTCCCCAGTCCTCATTTGTACTTGGAGCATCTCTTGGAACGAGATGGTGTAAAGGTCCTATCTTTACATCATTTCTTCCACCTAAAGATGCCATAGACGGATTCTCCTTTAGAAAAGGATGAACCCTGGCCACATATCTCCGATCATCACTTGAGACGAGCATAAATATCCCGAGAAGAGTCCAAATCGTCTCAAGATGTAGGATTGATAGGCAAAGGTCATTCCTTTCTAAAGAATCTCATCCTTGGACTCTAAAACGGTGTCCCTATTTTGATCACATGTGATCCAAGGTCTCATCATGATGATCACAAGTCCAAGATGAGAATGGGACCAAAGTCCCTAATACATAAAAAATCCAAGGAATCCCGAGCGATAACCAACTCATGGTTTATACGTCTGGAAGACCACATAGTACATTCCCCCCTTTTCAAAAACACACATCCCACACACGAAAACACTAAGGCTAGTATGAGAAGCGGATCCTGGAAGACTTGCTTCGGCAAGGCTCTTTGGGTGAACGACGATCTGTTCTTCCCAAAGGGTAACTTAACCTCCGGACCCAAATTCTTTTTTTCAAAGTTTTGAGGAAATCAAAATGGCGTGGCGACTCCGTTTTTCAATTTAAACCGGACGTTTCCAAACTGATGTGAGGCGGTGATTCCCCTTACACGAGAAAGTGGTTCCAAAAATAAAATAAACAAAAAGATTTGGGCCGCTTATCTTGGGCACCACATTCACAGTTTGGCGACTCCGCTGGGGACTTCCCAAAGGAGAAAGCTTTCATTTTTAAACAAAAAAAATGATACCCGGTATATAGGTGGAAACCATTAACCTTCCTGTATCGCTTCCTAACCCGAGGCTTGGGATAAACGATGGTCTAACAATCCCACGTACCGGTATCTCTTTTCGAAAAAAAAAAAGAAAGCTTTTTCCGAGAGGGTTAGCCTTCCGCCGCGGATCCGCTCCTCATACTTGCCCTAGGTCTTGCATTGCATTGCATTGCATGCATTCATGGTTCTTGGGAATTGTGCATATTATGAAACTGAACAGGAAGCTTGCTGGAAGCTGAAAAGGTGCCAAAAAGGCCGGGAAAGCAGCCTGCAGATCAAAGGAAATGGAACCTGGAAAGTTGCTTGATGCAGCCGTACGGCTTAATCCTCCCTGGATTCTGACCGGGCGGCTTCATTGGCAATTCCACCAGGACAAAAATTGAGGTTAATCTGGCAGTCTTGGCAGCTTGGGGCTATTCAGTCCCAAGACTGACCAGGGCTCCCAGAAAATTTACGTGCTTACTTGCTGCATTTTTTCCGTCCCGAAAAATCATTCCTTTAAAACACATTCATGAAAATTTCTGTTTTAACTCAAAAAGGAATATTTTTTAGGAGGCCGCACACTACGCGCACCTTATATATCCTGTACACTTTGCACGCACGTCCCTTTAACCCGGGGTGGTTGTTCAGCTGCAGTCACGAACAACATTACGATGCTCCCGGGCGTGCACGGAATCATCCCAAACTCCCCATGGCAGCCAGTGTCGACCAATGCACAGTCCGTGTCACACTTTTTAAAACCGTGACTTTTTGGTTGGTTTTTGGTCTAGTCCGTGTCATACAGCCCAGTTGCATATCCCCGCAAAGGTCAAACCTTAGTCCATAATGGAAGTCAAGATCTTTCGCACAAGCGAAGCTCTGCCAAAATTTCGACAAGGAAAAATTGGCAAGATCTTGACTCCGGCATTGACTTTGACCTTGACCCGCATGGGATGCGTAAGAGTCGAGACCGAGTCCGTGCCGAAAATCCAAAAATCTTTCGCGCAAGCGGAGCTCTGCCGAAATTCCGACAAGGAAAAATTGGCAAGATCTTGACCCGGCATTGACTTCGACTTACACGCACAGCGTATGCAACGAAGTTCAATGTGACACTGTGTCATTCGGTTTTTACCGCCCGACCCATGCCTATTATCTTCTCGGACATTGCTGAAAAGTCAAAACCTCAGAACGACTTGGACCATTGTTCACGACTCGTTGTCACGAGTGGCAAGAAGGGCACGACTCGTGCTCCTTGGCACGACTCGTGCCAAGGCCAAAATCAGATACCAGATCCCAGACATCAGAATTGTTCTACCCAAATCCATTTTTCTTCCTCCTTCCTCTGTTTTCCCAAGGCCAACACCAGTTCCAAGCATACCAAAACTAGTTTAGATACCATTTTTAACTCATAGCAACACTCAATCCGTGGTTTATAACATTTATACTCCACTAATCCCAAAGGTGACCCACTATTCCATTACCCTTTAAATGTTTATCAACCTTAAGCCTTTTCTAACCATTTCTCAAACCAAGAAAATTAAACACCAAGTTCCGAACATGGTTAACAATACATCTCAAGATCATTTAACTTCATATGATAATTCCCACTGAACAAAAATGATTCTAGACTTCCCAACCGCCATTGAAACACAACTTCATCAATTCCAACCCAAATCCTATGGCCATGATACCTAAATTTTCCTTTTCAACCCAACTCATTTTCTTTCCCTTTCAAGCACCCCAATAAATGTTCAACCCTTTAAAAAGTTCATTTATAACACATAATATCAGATTTTATATAAAATCCTTCCGGTTTAATTCCAAAGCCATATTAAGTAACCAACCGTTATAACAACCATGTATCTTGCCTAATACCCCTTATACCATACATATATAATCACTTATAACAACCGTTCCTTTACCAACCCAATCAAAATATTTCTTCATCTCCATACTAATTTTTCCTCCTTCCAAGGCCAATCAAATGAACAATTTGCCGATAATTATCTACATGGGAATAACAACATCACATAACATATCAAACAACTACTTTACAAACATGGCCATTAACCCTCTTTTCAACCCTTTACTCTACTACTTCCCAACACCTTATTTTAACATTTCAAAACCCAATTTAATCATGTCCAAAATAACTTCACTACTAGAAACAGGGCATTTACCGACGGACATTTACCGACGGACTGTGTCCGTCGGTAATACCGACGGAAAAAAAACGAATACCGACGGAATTTATTTTCATTTTACCGGGGTTTTTTTTTTTTTAAATTTCGTTTATTCCGTCGGTATTTGAAATATTTCCGCCGGTAGTCCGTCGGTAATACCGGCGGTCATTGTCCGTCGGTATTACCGACGGTCAAGTCCGTCGGTAATGACGCCCTATATATAATGAGAAAATCCCATTTTTTTCATTTTACGACTCCTCCTCTCTCTCTCTCAGTTCGCGAATTCGAAGAACCCTAGCCTCGCCGTTGCCGTCGCCGTCTTCGGTAAGTTTCTCTCAATCCCTTAATTCCTCTCTCACTCGATTTCTCCCTCTCACTTTCTCTCTCTCTCATCAGTAATTTGAGAACAAACGCCGTCTCCGCCATTTCCGCCGTTCGCCGTTGCCGTCTCCGTCGCCGGCCGGTAAGCTCTCTTTCTCTCTCTCAATCCCTTTCTCTCTCTCACTCGCTTTCTCTCTCTCACTCGCTTTCTCTCTCTCTCTCTCGCAGTCGCCCTCTCTCCCGTTGCCGCCGAGCCCGCCGTTCGCCGTCGTTGTCTCCGTCGCCGGTAAGCTCTCTTTCTCTCTCTCTCTCTCACTGGATTTCTCTTTCTCAAGTATTGATTACGAAAGTTAAATAAATTGCAGTGATAAGAAAATGATGTTAGAATGTGCTGTGAATGTGTAATTTTGCTTTTCATATACCCTTAATTTAACTTTAGGTAGCATTTCATACTCTATTCCTATTTAATTTTGTAAAATGTTTTGTGCCACCATTTTATCTTTATTTGATCTGCCTCCATTTATTTTGTAACTGATTTGCCAATTTAGGACAGAAGATTAATTGAAAGGGATTTTACTTATTATTAAGTTTATACTCCTATTTCGAAACGGGTAAAGAGCTTGCCCGATTTCCTAAGCTATGCTATGCTATGCGGTCGTATATCATTTTCCCCAATACTTCGAAAAGAAAAAAAAAAACTTTGCATCCTAAATTTAGCTATGTAGTTATTATTGTATACTCCCTCCGTCCAAGTACATATGTGAGCACCCCAACCCGGGACCTAACGCGTGTCCCGAGCTTGAGAAGCTCAAACTAAGAAAGCCCATCTTCTATTTTTAAAACATTTATTTTCCTTTACAAGAAAACCAATTCTAAATTTTCCATAAACAAAATCAAATAATAATATCTCCACTTGGAGGAATTTAAACAAATACTTTAATAACCATACTTGATTAATTACATTGAAAATTCTAAGTAACATTGTTTGACAAAAGAGTTTTCCTTACAACTTGTAAAAGAGTAAAACTTAAATGTGACTCCCGACAACCCACTCATATACCTATCATGATAAGTCCCAAAAAGCAAGAGTCCAAACTTTTTCCCGGCCTCACTGGTTCAGGTCACCTGTCTCAGCACAATCTAAAGCAGTAAAAGGGAAGGGGTGAGAATAAATCTCAATAAGCTATTATGAATGCAGCAAGATGCCAAACAAGATGCAACACATAGCATGGTAGCACATAACACATTATGAAAGCGGTAAACACCTTACGTTACCTCATTTTACCTTTCCCGTCTGAACAATAAGTCGTACAACGTGGGAGTGAAACTCCTCTCTTTAGTGAACTGCCTCCAGCACATTCACCTCTTATAGGACTCATACTCCAGAGATCCATATAAGAAAAGATACCTATATCAGAGTATCCAACAATAATATCGCTACTGTAAAGCTTTAGGCTTAATACAGAAGCATTTCCCCTAATCACCAATCGCAACGGTCTGTAAAGCTTTTTGGGTCAATACAGTCGTTAGCACACCCACTCTGTGGCCACAGAGGGGAACGGTCACAGGTATAATGAACCTTCAATCACTTATAGAACAAATCAATAATTGATTGAATTCCATTATACCCCCGAATATCAACACGTCCAAGCACATAATAGATACTTGAAATAAATCCACACAAAGGGATAATAATATAACAACATGGTAAAATATACTCATGCTAATCCATACCATAGTGCAACAGTTCATTTAATACACTATGCATAATACCATTAACGAATATGAGTTCAAATAAGGTATCCACATAACCACATAATCCACACCGGGATGCAATATAATCAATATGCCGATAATCCACAATCGATACAACATAACAATACCAAATAATCCACACTCGGGATACAATACAACCATATACCAAATAATCCACAATCGGGATACAATATATTGATGTAACACATATACATTACTAACCAACACACTAGTGAGATTACAGTCTCTACACTGTTCAACTAATCACCAAGGTATGGGAGCAAGTAAGGCCAACCTAAACCGTAAACCATTCTTACAAAGTTACTACTCAACCTTGAATAATATTAATAAAGGTGCAAGACCTACTTCCCACAATTCCATTTTGACCAAATATGACATCATGGCCTAGCCAAGGTATTCTACTTTAACTTAGGTTAAAAAGGATTAATTCATATCTGAAGTAGATTAGATTTCACTACTTTGAAAGGGTTAGGAATCATACTTAGTGGTTGTGGTTAAAATTCAGCAAGAAAGGAAACTGGTGAACTTCTGGTGACATGGGCGACCGCCCAAGTCACTATGGGCGACCGCCCAAGAGGGTCTAAAAAGGGTTATACCTTCTGGTGGGTTTGGCGGCCGCTCAAGGGCCTATGGGCGACCGCCCAAGGGGATTTTCTGCACTTCGAAAATTCTAACTCCATTTCACATATTTTCTTTTCCCTTTTAATAATCTTTCTTAAAAATACCAAAAGGATTTTCTAACTTTACAAACCTCATTTTAAATCATTAAATCCACAATTAATATAACCCTAGATCATTTACCACTTGATTCTCCACCCATTTCACTACCCCATTTCAAATTTAACCTCCTTAATCTAACTTAATCCATTTTCTTACACTATTGATCATCTTCCTTAAACAACCACATCATTCTATAACATAAACCCATTTCTTAACTACAAGAAGGTTTTCAAAGCATCTAATAACCATTTTAATAATAATAACAACACCAAATAATTCATGAACATTAATTAGAAGAGAAAATCATAATAACCCCATTCAAGTCATTAACATATTACTCCCATTATACCCTCATTCTTTCAACTTAGGCCCCCATATCATAACTAAAATCAATTAAATTTTGAATAATCGTTTTACTCAAATAACCATATTAAAAATACAATATACTTTTTCTTTTCATAAAACATTCATTAACACATAAAATGTGCAATATTTAGAAAGAAGTCATAATAACTTACCTTAGAATTTTAGGATGAAATGATGATCTTCTTAGCTTGATTAATTCCTCTAGATGCCCCAAGCCCAAAAGTACAACTTGATTGAAAAATGAAGAAGATTTGAAGGCTCTAGAACTTTGAAAAAGTGAGGCTTTCAAGGTATAACCTCCATGGATATTTTTAGGAGAAGAAAGAAGAGGATGAAGAAGAAATAATGAGGATGGAGTATGGGAAGAATGATGGAAGTATGGGAGGGGTGATGGAAGTATGGGAGGGTAGGAGTCCTTTTTGACTAAGGAGTGAAGGAGAGGATTTTAAGGGGTATGGCCCCCCCACCCTTTTTATTCCCAATTAATTGAGGCTTTCACTACTCTACCTCAAATCCTTTAATTCCATCCTTTACATATTATTTATTTACCCATTTTTATTATTATACTTCTCCCAAAATGCTTTATTTAATTTCCCAATTATCTCATCCTAATATAAAAAATCAAATATATAAAATGAACACATAATATTAATAATAATATTAAAAGCAAATAATATGATGCTAAAATAGTGCCTAGGGTTAGGGTCGTTACATTCACTCCCCCTTAAAGAAAATTCGTCCCGAATTTTAAAAGACTTACCTGGAGGATCAATAACAAAGGTTACTCTCCCAAGCATTTTGAATTACAACCTTCAAACAGTTTCCAAAATGTCATGATTCTTCTATACATTCTCACAACCCAAATATTCTAGAATTTATTCCCGAAATTGTAATTCTAATAACTCTTCAACGTTTTCCCCACATATGACAAATCTGCCTAAACATCATTAATTGAAGAACTCCATAAGTACGAAGGATCATACCAATAAATTTTCCATATCACGTTTTATACAGTATCCCTTCAATGCTTAAACCAAAACTGCTATTATACTCAACTCCGCTAAGATTAATAAAACCTTTCAAGATGAAAAGAAATCTTATCACTCCACACATCATCTATTCTTCAAGAGTTTGGATAGTCTTCTAATCTCTTCCTTTTAAGTAACTAAATCCTCCAACTCTTAGGATCGGTAACAAATTCCACAAGAGAGCTTCAAAAAGGTAAGGTTCTCACATAAAACAATTGCAGCCACTCTCGAGTAGAGGGTAAGAAAATTCTGGTTTATCTAAGCCAACTTCCTCGAAGCATACGCTATTACTTTTCCAATTCTCATAATATCACCATCTAATTCCCCTCTAATACGCACTTAAAATTTCACAAAGTCCTCACATCCATTAAGTAAGGTAAGTATCGGATCTATAGCCAATCTATTTTCCATCTCTATCAATATAATTCATACTTATTACATCCTACACCATTGATATTCTTCCAAGTTAACTAAACCAACGATTTTATAATTCTCAAGAATTTCCTAAAAATTCCTTCGATAGCACTTGCCAACCCAAAGATCACGGACTCAATCCTTGCAAGATCCATGGAACATCTAAGCTTAAGACTATAGAACCCAAAATTCGAAATCTTCTCGAGCCAACTCACACTAGCTAGACCTTGCATATAAGGACTCCTCACCTGGAATCATTAACCCAACTCTCAATTGATTTTCATGATCTTCCCGGAACTTAAATTAACAAAGAGATCATCAATCCTAATTACCATAAAGCCATCAAACTAAGGATTACAATTCTGATCATCATACTTAGAATCAACACATGAGATACCTTGAATGGAAACACAATTACCATCTACTCACAACTAACACGTAAAATTTCCGAAAAGACTTCTTATGCAAGTCTAACACATACCAAATATCCTTCACACTTTTAACCCAAACTTTCTGTCTTTAATGCTTATATAACAAGAATACCATATAAAGGTTTATCTATATCAAATACCAATATAATCAATTTAGGTATAGAAAAGGAGACTCACTTCTTATGATAGTCTACCAATGCACAACAACTACTTACCCATCTAGGTCAAGTATATCTCATAATTACACATCGGTAATCATAACACATAAACTGGCAATACGTGCCCAGCTATAACCACATCACCACTGTGGTAAACCAAAGAAGATTCGAGGTATTCTCTCATAAGAGCAGAATCCTCTAACAATAAAACAATTTCTCAAGTAATGTATGCCACATAGAAGCAACCTGCTATGCCACACATAATGATATGAAACAAGATCAATAAAATATAACCCCTAACTTCTGAGACAGGGAATTTTACCTCTAGTGACCCCTGAGGGATCTATCTCTCCTGGAACCGAAACATATACTCGACCATAGGCCTTTACTTTACAACACCATTTTACTCTAGACAATATTGCTATTATTAAATCTTTCTTCAAATCCTTTCATGATCATTATAACTTAACTAAAATGGATACATAATTCCCAATAACTTTGAATATCAACCTTACCACATTCATTCCAAAACCACCATTTCCTGTTTATTTCTAAAGCCCTTTTAATTGACTAACCACTACAATCATCATGTATATCACCTAATACATCATATACTATATAAGACCACAATTCAACAACAACTATACCACTTAGTCAATTTTAAGCATAAAGTTCTCAAATGATACCACATACTGTCTCCAAGTCCTATAACCCTATTACTCTATCTTTCCACATTAAATCATATCTTATTATCACTAGTGGCCATATTCATTCACCCACTACTCAAGTTATTTTCATTATTTTTACACATCACAAGCCACACAACAATATTCTCTCCACCATATATTAACCTTTATAATACTCTTTCAATTACCACCTATATTTGATCAAACTATTACTCTACTCATTTCCAAACCCCTTTCTCATATTCTAACCACCAAACAAATTGTCAACTTATCCAAAATCATTTATACGATAATAATAGCATTGTACAACTCATATAACAACAACTTTACATATTAGCCAACTTCATGAAAAGGAACCCTAAATAATACTACATACTTAAATCATTTTTCTTAACATCAATATTATACCAAAACTTCACTATACCATATCTCAACTAAATTAACAATTTCAACTCAAGTAAAATGTATTAACTCACCTGTAACATTTCCCATATTCAACCCAAGACCAATTGAATTCATCACTAAAATACCATGACTGTGAGGCTACAATTTAAACATCTTTCATTTTCTAGAACCTTTCGCTGGTCATCATTGTTTCCAGCCATTAGAACAAACTCCTGCACTAAACACTCGGCGTCAATTACCACACATTCCCCCTTAGTTTAGACATCTACCCTTGACCTCTAAACTAAGCTCTGATACCAACTGTGAGCACCCCAACCCGGGACCTAACGCGTGTCCCGAGCTTGAGAAGCTCAAACTAAGAAAACCCATCTTCTATTTTTAAAACATTTATTTTCCTTTACAAGAAAACCAATTCTAAATTTTCCATAAACAAAATCAAATAATAATATCTCCACTTGGAGGAATTTAAACAAATACTTTAATAACCATACTTGATTAATTACATTGAAAATTCTAAGTAACATTGTTTGACAAAAGAGTTTTCCTTACAACTTGTAAAAGAGTAAAACTTAAATGTGACTCCCGACAACCCACTCATATACCTATCCTGATAAGTCCCAAAAAGCAAGAGTCCAAACTTTTTCCCGGCCTCACTGGTTCAGGTCACCTGTCTCAGCACAATCTAAAGCAGTAAAAGGGAAGGGGTGAGAATAAATCTCAATAAGCTATTATGAATGCAGCAAGATGCCAAACAAGATGCAACACATAGCATGGTAGCACATAACACATTATGAAAGCGGTAAACACCTTACGTTACCTCATTTTACCTTTCCCGTCTGAACAATAAGTCGTACAACGTGGGAGTGAAACTCCTCTCTTTGGTGAACTGCCTCCAAGACATTCACCTCTTATAGGACTCATACTCCGTAGATCCATATAAGAAAAGATACCTATATCAGAGTATCCAACAATAATATCGCTACTGTAAAGCTTTAGGCTTAATACAGAAGCATTTCCCCTAATCACCAATCGCAACGGTCTGTAAAGCTTTTTGGGTCAATACAGTCGTTAGCATACCCACTCTGTGGCCACAGAGGGGAACGGTCACAGGTATAATGAACCTTCAATCACTTATAGAACAAATCAATAATTGATTGAATTCCATTATACCCCCGAATATCAACACGTTCAAGCACATAATAGATACTTGAAATAAATCAACACAAAGGGATAATAATATAACAACATGGTAAAATATACTCATGCTAATCCATACCATAGTGCAACAGTTCATTTAATACACTATGCATAATATCATTAACGAATATGAGTTCAAATAAGGTATCCACATAACCACATAATCCACACCGGGATGCAATATAATCAATATGCCAGATAATCCACAACTGGGATACAACATAACAATACCAAATAATCCACACTCGGGATACAATACAACCATATACCAAATAATCCACAATCGGGATACAATATATTGATGTAACACATATACATTACTAACCAACACACTAGTGAGATTACAGTCTCTACACTGTTCAACTAATCACCAAGGTATGGGAGCAAGTAAGGCCAACCTAAACCGTAAACCATTCTTACAAAGTTACTACTCAACCTTGAATAATATTAATAAAGGTGCAAGACCTACTTCCCACAATTCCATTTTGACCAAATATGACATCATGGCCTAGCCAAGGTATTCTACTTTAACTTATGTTAAAAAGGATTAATTCATATCTGAAGTAGATTAGATTTCACTACTTTGAAAGGGTTAGGAATCATACTTAGTGGTTGTGGTTAAAATTCAGCAAGAAAGGAAACTGGTGAACTTCTGGTGACATGGGCGACCGCCCAAGTCACTATGGGCGATCGCCCAAGAGGGTCTAAAAAGGGTTATACCTTCTGGTGGGTTTGGCGGCCGCTCAAGGGCCTATGGGCGACCGCCCAAGGGGATTTTCTGCACTTCGAAAATTCTAACTCCATTTCACATATTTTCTTTTCCCTTTTAATAATCTTTCTTAAAAATATCAAAAGGATTTTCTAACTTTACAAACCTCATTTTAAATCATTAAATCCACAATTAATATAACCCTAGATCATTTATCACTTGATTCTCCACCCATTTCACTATCCCATTTCAAATTTAACCTCCTTAATCTAACTTAATCAATTTTCTTACACTATTGATCATCTTCCTTAAACAACCACATCATTCTATAACATAAACCCATTTCTTAACTACAAGAAAGTTTTCAAAGCATCTAATAACCATTTTAATAATAATAACAACACCAAATAATTCATGAACATTAATTAGAAGAGAAAATCATAATAACCCCATTCAAGTCATTAACATATTACTCCCATTATACCCTCATTCTTTCAACTTAGGCCCCCATATCATAACTAAAATCAATTAAATTTTGAATAATCGTTTTACTCAAATAACCATATTAAAAATACAATATACTTTTTCTTTTCATAAAACATTCATTAACACATAAAATGTGCAATATTTAGAAAGAAGTCATAATAACTTACCTTAGAATTTTAGGATGAAATGATGATCTTCTTAGCTTGATTAATTCCTCTAGATGCCCCAAGCCCAAAAGTACAACTTGATTGAAAAATGAAGAAGATTTGAAGGCTCTAGAACTTTGAAAAAGTGAGGCTTTCAAGGTATAACCTCCATGGATATTTTTAGGAGAAGAAAGAAGAGGATGAAGAAGAAATAATGAGGATGGAGTATGGAAAGAATGATGGAAGTATGGGAGGGGTGATGGAAGTATGGGAGGGTAGGAGTCCTTTTTGACTAAGGAGTGAAGGAGAGGATTTTAAGGGGTATGGCCCCCCCACCCTTTTTATTCCCAATTAATTGAGGCTTTCACTACTCTACCTCAAATCCTTTAATTCCATCCTTTACATAATAAAACCTAACTACTCACATTTTATTTATTTACCCATTTCTATTATTATACTTCTCCCAAAATGCTTTATTTAATTTCCCAATTATCTCATCCTAATATAAAAAATCAAATATATAAAATAAACACATAATATTAATAATAATATTAAAAGCAAATAATATGATGCTAAAATAGTGCCTAGGGTTAGGGTCGTTACAACATACTTCACGGTAGTAGTTCACGCGTGGATTAAGAAAAAATGCCGAATATAATGTTTCAATCTAAATTTATTTATCTATAAATTATGATATATATGCTGGTTGTATTTGGTTTTTTGAATATATGAGCAACTATTTGGTGTGTGCTGTGAGTGTGTGTGTTCTGCGTGTGAGTGTGAGTGTGTGCAGCCGTGTGTGTGTGAGAGAGTGGCAGCAGCCATGGTGTGTGTGGGTTTAATTTTGAAAGTATGCCTAATTTTGAAAAAAATTAATTAACTGTGTATGTATAATTGTTGAAAATAATTAAGAAAGTATATTTGGTAACTTTATTAGTAAAATAATTAACTGTCTATGTGGGTTTAATTATGTAGTCTTTTTCTATGTGCTAGTTGTTTCATTTGCATTTTTAGGTGTCAAAAGGTTTGAATATGGTCTAGATTGTTGATTTATATAAGAGTTTGGTAGGCTTGGATTGAATTATTTTTGCAACATTTCCTCTGACCCTTTGTCTTGCTAATAGGCAATTGGTGTGAAGCTAGAATTATGAAAATCTCTTATTATCTCTACTTCTTTTTTTTTGCTAATATTTATTTATTTTATATGGTACTACCTCCGTTCCATTTTTTTAATAATTACCGATCAAGAATAAAAACGGACATCTACCCAATATTGGCAATTAAATAGGCTCAACTCGTACGCTCATGTATTCATATACACTTACTTTTTTTCTTAAATATTACACCCCCTCCGTCCCAAAATGAATGTCCAAAAAAGATCCAAATTTACTCTTGGAGAGCAAATTTTAAAAGGTTTTGGATATTCATATTGGGACGGTGAGGGGGGTGAATGTCTAAAAAATGAAATAAAAAATAAATAAAATAAATAAAAATAAAAATAAAAAAAACAAAATAAATAAAAAATAAAATAAATAATAATAAAATAATAATAATAATAAATAATAATAATAATAATAATAATAAAAATAATATAATAAAAAATGAAATAAAAAATAAATAAATTAAATAAATAAAAAATAAAAAAAAACAAAATAAATAAATAAATAAAATAAATAATAATAAAATAATAATAATAATAATAAATAATAATAATAATAATAATAATAATAATAATAATAATAATAAATATAATAATAAATGAAATAAAAAAATAAATAAAATAAATAAAAAATAAAAAAAACAAAATAAATAAATAAATAAAATAAATAATAATAAAATAATAATAATAATAATAATAAAAATAAATAATAATAATAATAATAATAATAATAATAATAATAATAATAATAATAATAATAATAATAATAATAATAATAATAATAATAATAATAATAATAATAATAATAATAATAAATATAATAAAAAAAAATAAAAAATAAAAATATACATATATGTATATATATAAATAAGATGAGAGCCTTTCTCACACACAGCTATCAAAATCCGTCCATCTTTGATCAAGAAAGATGGAGCAAATAAGTTCTTGTCAGTTTGAGCAAAGGATTTTCGTTTAATAAGAGTTTTTCAGCTTTGACTGTCTCTTCTCTCTAAGAATGCTGAAACATCACGCCATGTTCTTGTGCTGCATTTTCTCTTCTTGCAGTGGTATACGGTCACAAGTAAAAACAAGGTAAAGATAACACCGGTGAAGAGAAAACAGACTTCCCTCCAATTTTTTAATCTCCACCTTCCATTTACTAAGATCTGATTGCAGATCTTCCTCATGAGCATGAAAGGCGGCGGTGTTGCTCTCAATCTCATGGTTGCTTCGCAAAACATGCAAAGCAACCGTGAGAGTGAGGGCAACACCGCCACTTTCAAGCTCATGAGGAAGATTCCGCAATCAGGATCTTGGGTAAATGGAAGGTGGAGATTGAAAAAATTGGAGGGAAGCTCTGTTTTCTCTTCACTGATGTTATACTGTTACCTTGTTTTTACTTGTGACCGTATACTACCAGTGAAGAGTAAAAAGGCACTGACAAGAACATGGCTGTGATGTTTGAGATCCTTAGAGAGGAGGACAGTGAAACTGAAAAAACCTATATTAAATAGAAAATTCTTTGCTCAAACAGTAGAGAACTGGTTTGCTCTGTCTTTCATGGTCTAAGCTGAGATAGGGTTTTGATTGTTGTGGATGATAACGACTCTCATCTTGTTTATTGATCAAAATTATGCATGTTATGGTAATGAATAAAAATTATGCACGATTATATGATTTGTAAATATCATTATTGTCTATTAAAATTGCTTGATTTTCGATTATAAAGCAAGTAGACAAAGTGATATTTGCAATTCATACGTGTATTTCGGGATGGGATAGAAGCCGACCCCAATTCTAAACCTAATGGACATGAATTGTCCTTTCACCCTAGAGAATGATATACTTAACAACAAAGAATTAAATAATAATATTTAAAATTATTCACATCCTAAATGAAGTGTCTTTTTATTTGTATATATATTGATATATTGTTTTTATTTGTATATATAATATACTAGTTTAGATATGTCGGGTCGAGGTGGCAATCGTTCAAAGAGAGGCAAGGTTGCGGGTTTTGTCCATCGTCTTGTTTCTCCAAGGACTGGAGGGAGGGGCTCTACGTCTGATTCAGACGTAGTGATGATGATTTGAGCGCCAAGGTAATGTAAGCTCTAGTGCTCCAAAGTGAGTGAACCATCCGGACGGGTTAACTTGGACACAATTATTAATGAGGATGGAAAAATGGAAATATCTATCTCTCCCAAAGGGCCGCATTAAGTATTATTTAATTGTAAATGTCATATATATAATGTTTACATTTTATTATTGTCTTTTTATTTGTATATATATTGATATATTGTTTTTCAATTAATATCTTATAGGTTTATACATGGTGGTTGTCGAGATCCCGCTAGATGGTTTGGGGATTTGTTCAGCGGGTATAATTTTGAGGAATTTTATCCCACCCCGAAGTCAATATCAAAAAAGGTGTACGCTATCTGGTATAGCCAGTTTCGGGTAAAATTACTTAATTCTCTTTCCTTTGTAAAGTTTGTAGACTATTCCCTTGTTTATTTAACTACTTTTACTATTTTTGTAGCACGTATATTCCTGCCCTGGGTTTACCGACGTTCAAATCGAGGCGGCTTTCACGAAATTGGTTGCTAAGCGGTACGCTGGGAAAGTGTACGACATGAGAGGAAAGTGGCTAATTGATGGTTTGCCTCCAGCTAATTTCTCCGCTAGTGCGTGGGAGAAGTGGGAAGCCTATTGGAACAGTGAGAAATTTCAAAAAAGTTCGTAAATTGCAAAGAAGAATAGGAACTCACAAGAGGGCAGGGGAGTGTGCACACTGGAGGATCAATTAACTTCAGCGAGACTTGGTCCAGAATGGTAAACTTCATTTATTATCCGTTTGTAAATTAAGCAATACTTTATTTGATTCATATATTGTTATTATTCTCCAGCTGTTTAAAGTTTTAATTTTTTTATATGTTAAGATTAAGAAACATGGAGATGATGAGGCTGATGTTGCTGCTGTATTTCTGGCTACTCATACTACGGAGGCTGCTGATGGCTCAGGGCCACAATGGGTCAATCCTTATTACTGCACCCTTTTTGTAAGTGTTAATAGTATTTTCTATTAGTAAATTATATATTTTCTATTAGTAAATAATAAATTATTTAGTTAAAGAAATATAATTTTCTACCATAGTGTATAATGTATTTTTTTTTTCAGGAAGAGTATGAGAGGCGGGCTCGTGAGGAGGCTATTGAAGAAGGAAGTTTGGCTCCTGAGAGCACCGAGCGGCCCGCCTTTCGTGAAAAGCTTTGGGCGGCCATTGTCCTCTCAGGCAAGCAACCGAAGGGAGATCGCTTGCCTGGATTCGGAGGACATGATGCGGGGTATTTTAACATGCCATTCCGCACTACTACGCAATACTTTTCATCTTCTTCCTCCGCGGATCATCATGTGGATCAAGAAGCGTTTGATGATCGGGTCAACAGAGAGGTTGAGAGGCGAGTGGAGCAGATCCAGAGCCAGGTGGAGGCCCGGGTGGAGGCCCGAGTGGAGGCCCGGGTGCGCCCGAGATGCACCCAGGTGGAGGCCCAGGTGGCTAGTATATTGGCTCAACAGCTTGACCAGCGCGTGCAACAATACTTGGCTACCATGAATTTGCAATCACAGCCACAGCCACAGCCACGTAATAGCGGTAACGCTTCTGATGAGTCAGTCGATCAATACCTTAGACGAAGTGGCGGTGGTAGTGGCGATGGTAGCGGTAGCGGCATCGCTCGTGGTCGGGGTCGTGGTTGATTGACATTCATTTTATTTGGCTGGCATGTAATGTAAACAAATAAATTTTGTTTTCCTTTCCCTTTCCCTTCCCTTTTCCCCAAGCGAAACAATTTTCCTTTCCCCTTTTCCCCTTTCCCTTTCCCCTTTTCCCCTTTCCCTTTCCCCTTTTCCCCTTTCCCCTTTTCCCCTTTCGCTTTAGGTTGTTTGATACAGTTTGAGTTTATTTGATGTTTGTATGTTGTTTGTGTTTATTTTATGTTGGGATTTGTTTAAACAGGTTTACAGGTGGATTAATAATAAAATAGATTTTTTTTTAAAATCTGGCCAGATTACCGACGGATATTTCCGTCGGTAAAGTAATTTAAAAAAATAAATAATTCTAATTGCTGGCGGAAATATCCGTCGGAAAAATAATAAAAATTAAATAATAAAACTCATTACCGACGGATATATCCGTCGGATTCGGTTTAGATTTCCGACGGGTATATCCGACGGTAAATTTTATGTTTACCGATGGTTATAACCGTCGGTAATGGGTTTTATTTATTTATTTTTTTAATATTTACCGACGGATATTTCCATCGGTAAACTCCGGCTATTGCTCCGGTTAACCGGCCGGCGTTCCTCATTTCCGACGGACGATTTCCGGCGGAATTTTAGATTTTTCGGCGGACAATCCGTCGGAAATACCGGCGGAACTGGTCCATCGGTATTACCAACCAATTATTTCCGACGGAACCCGACGGACTCATTCCGTCGGTAATAACCATTTGCCGACGGAAAGGCGGATTTACCGACGGAAATTTCCGTCGGTAAAAGGCCTGTTTCTAGTAGTGCTTCCTTTTATAAAGAAAAATCCAAATAATTTATTAAAATATCAAGAATCAATTAATTCACCATAATATTCATTTTTAACATAACATGAACAATTATTAGAAAGAAATCATAATAACTTACCTAAAAATATGTCGAAACGGGAAGACGATCTGATCGGCTCTAAACGTTCTCCTCGCCTTCCTGATCGCTCCGCCGCAGTCGGATCGTCAATCGGACCAACGGTTGATTTTCTAGAATTTTTGGAAAATATTTGGGAACGGAGGAAATACTCTTTTTCTTTCTCTCTTCCTCTCCATTTCTCTCGTACTCTCTCTCTCTCTCTCTCTGCGCCTAGTTGAAAGAAGAATGGGGAAGGAGAAAGGAAGTGGGATATTTATAAAAGAAATTTTCATTTAAGCCCCCAAGAATTTAGTTACTACCCTTAATCCCTTAGGTTCCACTATTTACACATAGGGCCTTCATCATTTATAAAGCTTTTTATTTAAATTTCACCAACTAAAGTATCAACTACAAATTTATTATTTATTCAATTTAGACATTAAATAATTAAAATTAATTTATTAGCATCACTAAAATATCAAACCAATTATTAAAATGTTAAAACTAACACATAAAGATCTCACTTATTATGAAATGCAATCAATAAAATGCTACGGCCCCACTCCACGTGCCCAACACGTGAGTAAAATGGTGCCTAGGTTTCGGATCGTGACAATGGGCATGACAACCTCCATTCTGCAAGTCAAGGCATAGGGAGTTGCACCGGTAGCAGTCCGGATTGAAGTGCGATACCCCCACAATGCTAGATGTAGTTTCTCCGGCCAATCCTTTCCTCTCTCGGCCATCTTCTTTATGATTCGCTCAAGGTTCTTATTAGCAGCCTCGACAGCACCGTTTGTCTGCGCTCTGTATGGCGATGACTTATGCCGCTTGACCTTGTATTCGGTGAGCAGCCGGTCGGTTTCTCCTTCAAAATGAGATCCATTGTCAGAATGATCTCATTCGGGACTCCATAGCGGCAGAAGATTTGCTCCTTTATGAAGCGAGCAACTTTTTTAGCTGTAAGCACTTTGTAGGATGCGACTTCCACCTACTTTGTGAAGTAATCTACCGCGACCAAAACAAATGAATGTTTGTTGCTCCCGGATGGAGTTATCTTCCCATTGACATCGATTCCCCACGTTGCAAAGGGCCAAGGAGTTGTCATATAGTATAGATCATGAGGAGGGATGTGGTTTAGGTTGGAGAACCGTTGACACTTGTCACATTTCCGCACAAACTGGATGCAATCAGTCTCCATGGTAATCCAGAAGTAACCCAGTCTGATAATACTGTGCATGAGGGATCGTTCATGTGAGGTTCGCAGGCGCCATTGTGAACGTCTTCCATTACTCTCTGAGCTTTCTCTTTGCTGATGCAGAGCAAGAGTGGACAACCTTCCCTTTTCTTCCATAACTCATTGCCAAGTATGACATACTGAGCTGATAGTCTTTTCAGAGCTTGCAGACTCTTTGCACGGATACCTTTTAGGTCACCTTCTTCATCCACGGGGAAGGATGCCTCACCGTGCTTGAGATACTGAAAGATCTGGCTGTATCATGGCTCATCGGCGGTTTTAAGCTCGATTTCACAACAATACGCTGGATTTTCTCGCCTTCCGAACCTGAATGGCTTGATTGGCTTTCCTTCTGGTATTTCTACTAAAGAGGTCAGAGTAGCTAGTGCATCAACAAATCTTTTCTTATCTCGCGGCATGAACTGGAATGACACTTCCTTAAACTAGCCGACGAGCTCTGCAATATAAGCATGATACTTCTGGAGATACAGATCTGTTGTTTTCCATCTGTTAGCGGCTTGATTAATAATCAGCTGGGAATCACCAAACACTTCCAACTCATCCACATTCCGTTCAAGGGCAGCCTCAAGACCGGCTATGCAAGCTTCATATTCGGCTGCGTTATTGGTAACTGAGAAATTTAGCTTGATGGCTATGGGGGTGTGCATGTCATTCGGGTCTACTAATACCATCCCGATACCATTGCCTCTTTTATTCGCTGCACCGTTAAAGAATAGCTGCCATTTGTTGCCACTTTCTACGATAAAGATTCCCTCATCCGGAAACTGAAGGTCTGGTCCTCGGGTTTCTGTGCTGGGAGATTCAGCCAACTGATCTGCCAAAGCATGTCCTTTGATTGCTTTCCGGATCACATACTTAATATCAAACTCAGCTAGGAAGAAGGTCCATTTCGCAAGTCTGGTGGAGATACTGACTCTGTCACTCTGAAACAGGTACTTAATAGGGTCCATTTTGGAAACCAGATGTACTGTGTGGGATAGCATGTAATGCTTCAATTTTCCGACCACCCAAACCAGAGCTGCACACATCTTCTCTAGGGCAGAGTAGTTCAACTCGCTACCTTGGAGTTTGTGGCTGACAAAATAGATGGCGTTCTCAACCTTGGAGTCCTTCTTCTCTTGCGCCAACATGGCTCCGATGGCCGTATCTGTGACCGTCAAGTATAGAAGTAGGGGTTTTCTCCCATGAGGTGGAAAAAGGATGGGAGGATTAACAAGATAAGCTTTGATCTTCTCGAAAGCTAGCTGGCATTCTTCGTTCCAGATCACCTCCTGATTCTTCTTCAGCAATTTGAATATTGGCTCACACATAGAAGTCAGTTGGTTGACAAATCGGCTGATGTACTGTAGGCGGCCCATGAAACCCTTTACCTCGAAGACAGTTCTGGGCGGCTTCATTTCGACAATTGCCTTGACCTTTCTGGGATCTACCTCGATTCCGCGCTCTGTGACCATATACCCCAAGACTTTACCACGGATAACCCCGAAAGTGCACTTGGCTGGATTTAATCTCATGGAGTGCTCCCGAAGTCTGTTGAAGAACTTCCTTAGATCAATGAAATGCTGTCCATCTGACCCCCTCGAGTGAATGATCATATCATACACTTCAATCTCCTTATGGATCATGTCGTGGAATAGGGTAGTGACGGCCCTCTGGTAGGTAGCCCCAGCATTCTTCAGCCCAAATGGCATCACTGTGTAGCAATAAGTGCCCCAAGGAGTGGTAAATGCTGTCTTGTCCTGATCTTCCTCGGCCATTTTAATCTGATTGTAACCCGCAAATCCATCGATGAAGGATTTGACTTCATAGTTCGCTGTTGCGTCCACAAGCATGTCAATGTTCGGCAGAGGGAAGTCGTCTTTGGGACTAGCCTTTTTGAGGTCTCGAAAGTCTACACAAACCCATACCTTTCCATTTGCTTTTGTGACCGTCACGATGTTTGCCAGCCAAGTCGGATATTCGATCACCTTGATAAAGCCCACCCGTAGGAGTTTCTCAATCTCTTCCTTGACCTGTAAGGACCACTCGGGCTTGATCCGCCTCAGTTTCTGCTTGATCGGCTTGATCTCTGGATCCAGGGGTATCCGGTGCTCCACGATAGATGTGTCCAACCCAGGCATGCCTTTGTAGGACCAGGCAAAGACGTCTACAAACTCTTTAAGCAGCTCGATCAGGGCATCCCGCTCAAATCAGGAGAAGAAGCTACCAATTTGCGTTTCTTTGGGCTCTTCAGCTGTTCCCAGGTTCACCGTGGTCAATATCTCATCGGCAGCTTGGGCCCGGCTTTCCTTTCGCTCGCAAACCTGCTTTGAATTATTTTCTAAAATTTGTTCATCTATTAAGTCTGCATTATCTTCGATTGATTTTGGCTTAATTATTTTTAAATCTTGATGATCATTTTTGGTTAAGAGTTCAATCGTTAGATTTGCAGTCACGGGATACTCGGAAAGATCGACTATTTTATTAAGGGCGAATGGGAAAATAGTGTCTACAACACGACGACGGTCTTCCGTCGTGAGGACGTCAGACCTATCAGAAGACTCAAACTCGATTACAAGGGATTCAGGGGAATGACTCAAAACAAGGGGGACAAACTTAGACACAGAGGAACTGGGACGAGGCTTGAGCCCAAGCTTCTTGATCATAGTCTCCCTGTCGGCGACCGGTCCTCGGAATGAAGTCCAATTCTGCAACGGCCTCTCTGCAACTGTCTCCACAATACTCGGATTCACAATTGGCCCCTTCTCAAATTCAAGCATGGCCACTACATCATCATCTGAAGAAAAGTCGATCAAGTCCCGGAGATCTTTAGAAACAACAGCCTTTTCTGCAGGTATCTCCTCTGTAAGCATGCCACTCTCAGGCTCTGACAGCCCCTGGTCTTCAAACAGATTTGCCAAATCACCATCCATGTCCACAGGGTTAGCACCGCGGATCTTATGTATCACAGGCTCATCTAGAGCAAGCTTCTCAAACTGATTGACATAATCGGGCCCCCAAAAGTGGTAGCTGTTCTCATATGTAGCAGTAACGCCTGGCCTTCTGGGCATACTGACGAGCATTTCCTTCATCGGGTTTTGGCTCGTGGCAAACTTTCGTATCATCTTCATCCTCTCTTCCATTTGACTCAGCTTTGGTTCCGGGCAAACAAACATTTCCCCATCATCTTTGACAAAGTGCTTGTTTAGAGACCAGCTATAAGGGAGCATGTCAGGCTTCTTGTATCTTGTGCCGGCAGCTAGGGTCATCCATTCTTTAAGTGCTTCTGCCTTATCATATACTTTGTCCTCTTCAGTCACAACATATCCCAGGCCTCGCCTGTTTCTCTTGGGTTCTGGCATCACAAGCTTACACGGTCCTTGTTGTCGCTTTCCTAGCCCCAGGCCCGGAATGTAGCTCATGCCTCTCATCATTTTCAGTACGGGAGGAACTTTGTCCGAAGAAGTTGTTAAATCGATAGTGCAGACTTGCCCTTTCGGCTTTTCGATCGTGAAACCACTGAGCATTAGACTTTCTTGGTCAAGCTTGATTTCCATCACCGGCATGGTATTGGCGCTGGTCTCCCCAATAGTGACACTATCCCCGTAAATGGTTGTCAAAACCCCATCTTACACAAACTTCAAACACTGGTGGAGGGTGGAGGCTACCGCTCCGATTTCAAGTATCCATGGCCTGCCCAATAGTGCCGAGAACGTGACAGGAATATCGATAACCTGAAATTCTACTGCCATCTCCTTACTCCTGAATAACAGATTCAGAGAAACGATCCCCAATACCACTCTGGAAGTTGAATCGTAGGCTTTTATAGTCTGATTGGACGGCTTAAGGCTCTGTGCGTCAATGTCTAGCATGCTCATCATATTTACAGGCAGCACGTTCATGGCCCACCCGTTGTCTATCAACACATGGGGAATTCGACGCCCCTCCAAGGGCACGGTAATGTGCAGCGACTCATTGTGCTTTGAACCGTACGAAGGCAAATCCAGATCTGTAAAAGTGATGATGTTCCCATACTGTGCTGTTCCGATCAACTGGTAGGCCTCATCTGGAGTTGCGTTGACGGATACCTTGGTTTTAGATAGAACCTCTTCTAGCTTTAGCTTGTGGAGGTAAGAGGATTTAAGCAGGGACCACAAAGAGATATCAACCTGGGTTCTCTTTAACTGCGTCAAAATCGGGTCCTCCTGGACTTCTTAATTTCCTGCTGATTTATAAGGATCCTGAGAGGCTTGGGGGTTTGAAACCGCGATTCCTTTCCCCTTTCCAAGTGGATCAGTGCTATCTGCTCCCAACATTCGACCCGACCGTGTCAAAAAATTAACCTCTTGATCATTCTCAACCACGAAGATTCTACTAGCTTCTTTGAGTTCAGCCAGCGTAAGTGGAGCAGGGCGGGTGCTGTATGGCCATGCTGCTTGTTTTATCTCGTTCACGAACAATGGTGCCTCCAAGTTAGCTGCTAATCTGAGCTCTTCCAAAGAGATTGGGGACTCTTTGGGAACCACGGAAGAGATAGTGTTGATGACCAAACGCTCCTCATATTCATCGTAATCAGTGGCATTATTTAAATCATACAAATCATCAAGATACAAGACGTAGCAAAAGTTGTCTTTCATTTCATTGAAACAAGGATTTACATCAGCCATGACCTCATTACAATCACCACTAGCTTTTCCACTTACAGACTCTTCAAACTCTATTACATTCACAAAATAATCTTGACCAAAGTCGATTAGGTTCACGTTGTTGCTGGGCAGAGGGTTGCTGACGACGTTGGGGTGAGGAGACTTTTTGATCTTCTTATCATCAACAAGACCCTGGATAATTTTCTTGAGAGTGACACATGTGTTGGTGGTGTGCCCCGGGTACTGATAAAATCGGCAATATTTGCTTGTGTCGAGATTGGAATTAGGGTTGAGAGGCCTATAGTTATCCAAGGGCTTGATCATCCCAGTTCTGAGCAGTCCATTGTAAACCTCTTCCGTGGTCATGCCCAAGTCATCGAACCTCCGCTGTTGTCTTGGTTGGAATCTCCCTCCATTCTGTACATTGTTGCCTCGTTGTAGGTTGTTTATGCTATTATCCTTGACCAATTCTCTTCCCTTTGACGCCGTTGCAGAAACTGGGTTAGGTGCCCTGTACCGGAATCCTCCACTTCCGCTACTACTGCCAGCATTTGCACTTGGGGCGAGGTTAAACAGCCTGTTCTCACTGCGAGCGCCCATTCCAACCATCTCTCTTAGATTTGGGTACCATCCCTTTCCAATGGCCTCCCTTAACACCGGTTTCACGCATGACAGGAAAATATCTTTCTGATCTTGAAGGGGAATTGGTTCCGACAGCTCGTTGAGTTTGGCATTCCACCTCTTATAAAACTCCGTGATCGACTCGTCATTTTTTTGAATGGTGCCCACTAGATCATCCCGGGTAGTACGCCACTCTAGGTTTCCTCTATATTTCTCCAAGAAAGTCTCGGTGATCTGGCTCCAGGTGGAGCGGCATTCTTGCTTTAAGGCCAAAAACCAAGTGAGCGCCAGGCCTTTTAGAGTCAAATGAAAGTGAGAAGCCATAAACTCGGGTGTGCAACCCATCGCCCCCATCGTCATGACGTAGGTATCTATGTGAGTCTTTGGGCAAGCCATGTCGTCAAAATCCATATTTGGCATCTTGAACTTATGGGGAAGAGGTGTCACTTGAGTCGGGTCAACCACCTTGAGGCCACTGGAACCCACAGTCAATCTATCAATTTGTTGTTGCATCTGCCTTAACAAAGCTGTCACTTCCGCAGTCAAACCCGGAATCTGGGGAATAGCAGAAGCCACAGTTGAAGACGGCACAGGAAATTCTGAAGTAGATCTGATAGGCAAGGCGGCTGAGGGAAGACCGAAAGTACTGGGGATGCTGATGTTGCTATCCAATAAACTGACTGAACTGGGAATCCTATTCCCGTACATATCGTAACCATTAAACTGAACACTTGGATTCTGTGGACCAAACTGCGCCAATTGACATCCAAACTGACCTTGGGTAGAAAATCCGGTACTAATACATGGAGCGGAATATGGGGTGGAACCATACAGGTGCTGGGTGAGACGAGAACACACTGCGGGCTGAGAGAAGTTGCTCTGGAACTGAGATTGATTCTGGGGATGCTGCGGGAACTGATCCTGACAAACCTGGTTTCCTGATAGATGGTACTGGCTGGATTGCTGCTGTGGAACTTGAAAGACACTTTGCTGCTGATTGGAATGACCATACTGATGCTGACCTGGGGTTGGGAATAGCTTCCTTGGAATTGGGATCCGTACTGAGCTTGCGGCACGGGGGCATTGGGAACTGGAGAGGAAGTGAGATCAAAGAAGTTCGATGGTGGCACCGCTTTTGCTGAAACCCTGCTGAGAAACTTGACTATGAGTCTGAGAGATTGGGAGAGGAACCCTTCCTTGGGTATTCACAGTCATTTCCGGAGATGGCATCCGATCCGGGAGAGGAGCGTAACTCACGGGAGGTGGCATAGCATGGTAGTTGGGTTGAGCAGGTTGAACGGGAGAAGTTGATCCGATCCCGTTATTACTATCTTCAGTGATTTCTTCGTAAGAACCATACTCTCGGCGGACTACTGTGATTCCCCTGGCTCGCATGGCCTCTACAAAACGGGTATGGACCTCTTCCTCTCGAGCCTTAGCGTTCTGAGCCAACAAACGGGATTCCTGTTCCCTAGCCAAAGCAGCTTCCAAAGTTATTCTCAACTCTTCTGCGAACATATCATTCAAACCCGGTTGACCCATCGAAACTGAACCTCCAGCAGACTGAGCAGCAAACACATCACCATTTCCTGCCATATCTGATTCTGAATTGACTGAAACTCCCAAAACTGTTTGAACTTCTTCAACAACACGGACCAAACGAGCTCCCGGAACAGAAGAGCGGATCCAACTCGCCGTAGCTGCAGGGGTAGATACGGGTTTATAAGGTAGTGAAGGAAGAAGACTTTGAGGAAGTGCAGGAGAGGGAAAGAAGAAGAAGGATGGACTCGCGCAAACAATTTATTTATCTTCAAGTATATATCGGTATTTTAAATCCTAATTGCGGTTGGGAAAGGAGAAGCCTTTATTTACGCAATCTACACCTCGGGGAAACCTAAAGATGCAACATTCAAATTACACCAAATGCTTTGCATTGAAATCAATAATAGGTGACGATACCTAAACAAGACCTAAGCACCGTATGGGACAGAGAGGTGGTCCAAATTTCTGGGAAAATTTGGGCAGCATAACGGGTATTCTTGAAGAATTTCAAAGAAAAATCCGGCATGACCTCTCGTCGGTGCACGGTGACAATGCGGCATGATCTCTCGTTAGGACATGTCACGAGAGTGACACGTCCCCACGTGAAACCATGTTGCATTGGCAACATGCCCACAAGATGCAAGATTTTGGGAAAGGTATAAGGACCTATCATAAATTTCAAGACAATTCATTTTAATGTGATTTCAAAATGTTGTATCAAAACCAACTGTGGGTAAGCTTCAAGTGTGGCGCCACCTATAACGTACTAGGGAAATAGGTTTGATATTAAGCGCTCAAACGTAGGCGACATACATCACCGTCCGCGATACCGTCAATCGCACCCGAGGGTTCTAAATCTATGTGGTGTAGTGTGCGGATGACTATGTTCTTTTATTAAAAAAAACAAAAGTTTTTATTATTATTTTATTTTTATTTTAAAGAAACAACAAAAGGGAAAACACACACACTCTCACAAGGAACAAGGGGTACAACAAACAACTACGCAGCTTGATTCAAGGGACTGCCCTCAAACCAGCAACTGAGAAATTGTTCAGTGACCAATCCTGTCGCGTGACACAGGAAAACATGGAACAAAGCTGTCGCACGACTTGATCAGTCACTGAACCAGCATCTGCAAAATAAAAACAGCCCCTGCCTCTCCATGGCAAGGGACAAAGCACAATAATAGAGCACAACAAAAATGGCCACAAGAAACACACCAAAGGCACACAAGTCTCATAACGCAATAAAATGCACGTATCACAAAAGATTATCAATGATGCACACAAAGATGGATGTTGGATGTTTAATTGAATGAAAGTTTGACCCTCTTAATTTTTGAAAAATAGGTTTTCAAAAAGTGTGTCCCCAGCGGAGTCGCCACTGAATGTGCGCTCACCCAAAATTTTTGGGAAAATTTCGATGAATGAAATGAAAAATAGGAGTCGCCACGCCATATTTTAAGGTACACATTGAAAAACCTTTGAAAGAGAAAAATGGGTCCGGGGGTCAGGTTACGTGTTGGGAAGAACCGAGAGCTCACCCAACACACCTCGTCCGTGGACGAGTCTTTCTAACTAAACATCTAAATAATCCAAGGTGTGTGCAAGCAATGATAATAGAAAAATGTGATAAACATGAATTTTATTGATATGAACTGATATCTTACAACTTGTGAGCCATTTGGTTAGGGAGGCCACATCCCAACTACAACACATCAGAACAGATTACAAAGGAAATAGATCCCTGCAAATGGACAAGATGTGTCACGTGACACATAGCATGCATGGCTAGATGTGTCGCGTGACACAGGATCTAACCAGAACCGATGTGTCGCGTGACACATGGTGTCCATCTGCAGAGACTTACATATTTGAACACAGAAGCACCAACAATCAAAACAGATCCAATTATTTGATCAATTCAGCTTCGAAATGAACAATTAACAACAATTCGACCAAGGGGGTGTGGATATGGGTAGATCCACACTCCCTTGGGGAATTAAACACCAATTTCAACAATAATCAAACCATGAGCATTCAATTATACAAATCAACGATGTTAAACAGAGAGATTGCGATTGGGGTTCAGTAATTAAGACGGATAGAGTCTGATTACTGAACCCAAGGATGATAGAATGATGGAATTATGAAAGTAGTAAGGTAGGAGAGAGAGAGAGAGATGGAATTGAGAGTGTTACCCTTGTTGATTCCACGAATCCTATACCAAGGCTGGTATAGGACCCTTCTACAACTGCTTATGGGACTGGTTGGACTGAGGAGAGGTGGCTGAAGATGGATCCAAGTGTTGGTGGTTGAATTGGATTGAATTGGCGGGAATTGAAGGTGGATTTGGATGACAGAGAGAGATAGGTGTGTTGCAGGGTGTGTGTTACGCTCCAATTTTGGCAGAGTAACGGTATGTGAAAGTTGGGATTCATTTCTGAGAGGGGTAGGGTCTTATTTATAGGCTGCAGATGATGGTCACATGGTGCCACACGACTTTCTGTAACTATTTTCCAAGCCTCGATTTGTCGCGTGACACAAGGTGTCACCAACTGCTTTTAGCGCCAAAACCAGTTTCTGGAACATTCAGGGATAAATACCCAAAAGGTCCAAAAAGATTTATTCCCTGCAGGTCCTTTAGCATGAGCAAAGTATCAAAAGGTACTTACTTCGCAAGAAACTTATAGAATGTTTTCGGAAGTCTCGGAATAGACCGGAAATTTACCAAAATGCCCCTTAATGCAATTTTATTGTATTAAAATGCATCTAAAAGGATAGTGAATTGGATTGGCGTACTTACAATTGTTCTGATTGATAATACTCAATTGGCAAGACCGATCTTCGGATTGGGTGGAATGGGTGCTCCACGACCTTCCCATCCTATAAATTAACCCCTGAACTTTCGAATCTCTTTAAATTATCAAAAAGGTTTTTCTTATTATTTTTTCTAAATAAATAATAAGTGGCGACTCTGTGTTCATTAAAATCGCATCGCTACAGTTTGGCGATTCCGCTGGGGACAATTAATTAAGAGGGTTAGACTTGCGCACAATTGAGTATTATTAATCTTTTTATTTTTCTGAAAAAAATTGATTTTTTTTTTGGATTTTTCAAAAAATTTCTGTACTGCTTTCATTAAAAAATTTATTATTTAGACAGACTGCTTGTCCAGCGAGGGACAAGCGGTCTGTAATCCCATCAAAAGGGTTATTCTAGAGTCCCTTCAATCCATGGAGGTGATCTCGATCGCATACAACCCGACATTCATAATTAAGAAATTAATTAGGATTTTCTTGTTATTTTTTAATTATTATATTGTTTTGATTGATAATACTCAATTGGCAAGAGCGATCTTCGAATTGGGTGGAATGAGTGCTCCACGACTTTCCCATCCCATAAATTAACCCCCGAACCTTCGAATCTCTTTAAATTATCAAAAAGGTTTTTTTATTGTTTTTTCTAAATAAATAATAAGTGGCGACTCTGTGTTCATTAAAATCGCATCGCTACAGTTTGGCGACTCTGCTGGGGACAATTAATTAAGAGGGTTAGACTTAGACTTGCGCATAATTGAGTATTATCAATCTTTTTATTTTTCTGCAAAAAATTTATTTTTTTGGATTTCTCAAAATTTTTCTGTACTGCTTCCATTAAAAAAATTATTATTCAGACAGACTGCTTGTCCAGCGCAGGACAAGGTAGTCCCGTGCGAGACACCACTTCCAGTTAAAAAAAAACAGAAAAATAAATAAATTATTATTTCTATTTTGCTTGTACTAACTTTATTTTGCAGGGTAGAATAATTAATTTGTACTTGAACTATATACTTGCGTGAGATTGTATTATTTTAATTTTTACCGGTCATCGGTTGACTCGGGCTTTGTAATTAATTAATTTAATTCTCTCTCTCTCTACTCTTTATGTGAAACTACGATGGCCTGAGTCTTCCTAATTTGGGAGAAACGTAGGCAACCACTTGGTGCGGCCATTATCTTATTTTCTTTTAGTTTTCAAAAAAAAACTTTCTATTTTACTCTATCACCTAGAATTGACTCTCACACACGTGCACATCATGATATAACTGTCATTACACTATATACCTTTGATAAAACCCGGGACCCACACTAAGGACGGATGACGGTAATCACCTAATCGCCGGTCTCTCCAAAGTTGGATCATCCCACCTCGTGTTTTCAATCCACCTAGATTGTCAATATCGCGAGGAGCCTAGCCGTAAACCCGGCATCAACCTCATATCATGTAGATTTACTTGTTAGGACACTCCGTGACCTGTCGGTTTGATCTTTGAGTCTTTGTAATCCCTTGTCAAGTTCGTTTTTTTTTGTGCAATAAGCCATGGAAAAGAAATCAATAAATTGTCGCTTCGAATTTGTCCCTTCGAAAATGTCCCTATGATTGTCCCTTCGGATTTGCCCCTAAAGAGAAAAATTTCTTACCAAATTTCTTACACAAAACTCGACGTTACTTGAGATAACTTCGACCCCTAGGTCCTTAGGTTTGGATTTTTGAATGTTAGAAACCCCCAAATGGATTTTCCGTCCGATCAAAATTAGGATTAAAATCAGAAAAAATGCGACTTCTAGTGGTGTTGTCTCGCGCTAGACTACTTGTCCTGTGCGAGACAATTGTTCTGTCTTTTCGTGTTTTGGCCAAAACCTTCAAGCCTTCATACACCCTATTCAGCCGACTTGTTGGGACTCGATCATGGTTTAACACAGTTCCTACACATCTAGGTTCATCGCCAAAGCTCAACACAATGTCTACTTCTCTTTCTGTCACCGAAGTCGAAATCAAGGAAACTAAGGCCGAACTCAATGAACCCTGCTTAGAATGGATGAACAAAGTAAGAAAACTAATGAGAAAAATGCCCAAATGGCCGCCCTCATGCAAGAGCTCCACGAGATGAAAGTCAAGAAAGGAAGAAAGCAAAAGAAGAAAGATGGATCCTCCTCCGATGAAGAGGAATCCTACCCCACGAAGAATAGGAAAACCAAGAAGTCAAGCAAGAAAGAGAAAGAATCCAAATTCTCCTCTTCCTCACCCTCCTCCAATTATGAGGGACATATCCCCAAGGGTACTAAGACCGAAAAGGAAGGTAGTGGTGAAACTACTAAGCTTGATAATCATGTAACTAAGAGCTACCTTGAGAAGAGACATGCAAACCTTGACACTTCGAAGGGATCATTCGTCCCATTTGATCCCGATGCTCTTCAACAATCCATCACCAAGTTTCCTCGCAAGTACAAGATACCCGATATTGCCAAGTTTAATGGCACTACTTGTCCTCGAGCTCATGTTGAGACCTACACTTGGGCTATGCTTTCAATGGGCGTTGATAATACAATCTTGGCCCAATGCTTTCCTTAAACTTTGAAGGGTGCTGCAAGGGATTGGTACATGTCTCTTCCTATGACTACAAGGCTTGACTGGTCATCTGCATGTTTAGTCTTCCAAAGGCAGTTTGAAGACAACTCCACTTACCGTCCTACTAGGAGGGATCTTGAACAAACCAAGCAACATGCAAATGAGTCTTTTGCTGACTTTGCTAGAAGATGGAGACTCAAACTTACTGAAATTGTCGAAATACCTACTCTTAAAGAGCAAATTCACATCTTTCTCCAATGTCTCCATGATGAATTTCAAGAGAAGCTCGCCGGTAATTACTTTTCTAGTTTCAATGAACTTCATGAGTCCGGAATTAGGATTGATGACTTCCTAAAAAGTAAAAAGAAGGAAAGTACTTTTCGCTACAACAAGCCCACCACAAGTAAGGATGCTTCAGTCAATACTATTGCATTCAACCGCCCCAACACCGACAAGTATTCTGATGTTCCTATTTCCGAAAAGAAAAAGAGGCACTATGACAAAATTGAATGAATCACTCAAGAAGAACTCTTCAATGTGCTTGTCAAGAATGAAAAGGTCAAACCAAGGAAAGGTGGTCCTCCTAGAGATATGTGTCCTAATCATGCTCATCACTTATTTTGCAATTACCACAGCTTCACCGGCCACGACACCAACACTTGCCACCACTTGAAGAACATCATCCAAGACCTCTTTGACAATTGAGTGATAGAACGTTCCAACGTCATCACCAATCCTCTCCCTCATAATACATAAAGAAGATGAAGCTCCAAGAAGAAATGTACACTTACCACTTTGGGGCTACAACTATCCTCTCCCTCTATCCTTTGATAGAAGTAGATTAGGTTTTAAATTTTCAAGAATGAACTCGAAGAGTCGTTCTGTCTTTCTAGTACCTCTCACCTCCTCTAGTTTGTGTCATCTAAACTATCGAGTATGTTTTTAATTTCTCCGTTAATCAAAGTCATTTTCTTTTCCTAAACACTTTCCCTAATGTTGTTCTACCTCATGAGTATCATTTAATTCATGCAAAATAGTGGACCCTCCATTTCCTAAATCATTGCAAAAAAAAAAAAAAATAGAAACTTCTAAACGAATTTAAGAAGAAAGTTATCATTAGAAGGCTTAAGGACTAAACATTACCCCTACTGAAAGTCAAAGGTCAACAAACGAAGAAAACCAAAGGTGCTGCTGTCAACCTTCATTCCAAGAAGAGTGAGGCTACTCAATTCAAAGCTTTGAGAGTACAAAAAAAAAAAACCTCTCAAGCTTTCATCACCCCCACAACAAAGGTGAAACTTCAAATGCATGAAGGACTCTCCCACAAAGAAGAGGAGTCAAGTGATACCAACAAAAGAAATGAATATTACTCAACATCCTCTTACAACAAGTGAAGAAGACTTTCAGTATCAAGAAATTTTTTACCCTTAAGTCATACTAATGATTGGCTTTCTTAGAGGTGAGAAAAAAAAACCGTTAACACCATTAAAATCGAAAAATCGAATTCGAAAAAGCCGAAACCGAACCATTTGGTTTGGTTTAGGTTTTAAAAGTTTAGAAACCGAAATTTTCGGTTTGGTTTAGGTTTTAAAAATTTAGAAATCGATAAGAAACCGTTAACACCGATAGTCAAAACTACGTCGTTTTATCTTATACTATATATACTCCCTCCGTCCCATTAGTAAAAGGAAAATTACTGTTCACGCGTAGATTAAGGAAAAAAATAATGATATAAATGTTGTGAGTGTAAAAGTAAAATAGGAGAGAGAATGAGTGGAGGGAATAGTAAATTATAATGGTGTTGTGAGTATTAAAATAATGATAGGAGAGAGAATGAGTGGAGGGAATAGTGAATTTGTGGTTTGTAATGGGACGCCCAAAAAGGAATATTTGTGGTTTGTAATGGGACGGAGGGAGTATATATATATATTATTTTTCTACCTTTTATTTTCAGTTTTTCACGTTCAATGCCCTAGCTAAATGCCCTAGCTAAAGTCGACGAGACGACGGCGCTGCTACAACTAATGTTAGACGTACTCCCTCCGTCCCAAAATAAATGTAAAATAAAATCGGTTACTTTAGCACCGTAACACGTGATGCGCGTGGATACTTAGTTATGCCACATTCACAATTTGGTTGTAGAAAACAACACTAGCAATAATTTGAAAAATAACACCACTCCATGTTGAAAAGGGGCCATTTTGAACACTAGCAATAATTACAACAATGTTTGCAAACAGTCAAGTTAGGAATTTGTTTGAATATCTAGTATTATACTTTTTATGAGCTAGGCAAGAAGAGAAATGGCCAAAATCTACTAAATCAAGTAGCTGAAGTAAGTCCTTCTGCAGCTAGATGTTGAAGAATTCAGCTTTAGATCAGTTTCTCTTGGCTCTATGGCAAGACTAAAACACTGGGGTCTGGATTTTTGGATATCCGAACCTCATCCGTTACAGAGAATGAAGCAACAGTAACGATTCACATAAACACATTTTATTTTTATATGTGTTGTTGTTGTTTTTTTTTGTGTGTTGTGTTGTTGAATGTCAAAATCTCATTTATATGGGCTGGTTCATATGCTTGGCCCAACAAAGCCCAACAAAAGTAATTGATGCCCAAACAAGGCCCATTAAAGCCCAACAATCCATTAAGACACCGAACCAAACCGATATCACACCGAAATCGGTAACACCGAACCATTAAGAAATCGAAGTTAATGGTTTCGATTTACATAAAATCGATAGTTATTGGTTTGGTGTCGGTTTTATCCTAAAATCGATCCAAACCGATCCGTGCTCACCCCTAGGCTTTCTTCTCAAACTTATTTAGAAATTTCTAGATGATGCACGATTTATTAAAAGGTAGAACAACTTTTCTAGACTTTGAGCTAAGTAGCGTTTCTTGTTGAGTCTAGAGGCTTCCTGTTAGCCACTCTCATACACACTCTTGAAATTCAATCATCAAAACTGGGGCTTCCAAATCTTTCCTCCCCCAGTCAATCTCTACTTCAACTCTTCAAAATAATCAAATCTGCATTAGGAGCTTTTCTTTTTGCTTCTCACTCTCATCATTAGATAATACACTTCTGTAAAGAGTCAATGCTTGAATCACCTTCCAAAGAATAGAGTCCGTCTCTTCTCAACTAACTTGAGATCTCATTTGTCTCTCCTCAATAAGATTTTCTCCACTGAGTTCTCTTCGAGTTAACATACTATTTTCAAAAAAAAAAAAGACGCAAAAGCGATGTCCGCTAGATTGAAAACCCGAAAGGGCGGTCTAGGCAAAAACCAGGGTGCGTCACTAAAAAAAAATCAAGGACAAAGGGAGAGTATTCTTCATCGAACATCATTCGATCCTCTTCAAATCAAATCAACAAGGAGAGCTTTCTTCGATCATCTTCAAATCAAGAGAGAAGCCTCACAAGCCTGTTCACAAATTCATCTACAACATTCAAGCAACTTGGGGCTTGAGACAGAAAAGAGACTTGGACATAAAGCCATTACGACAGTCGACAGATTTGTAGTCGTTTACCTCCTAGAGACACGATTCAGGGGAGAATTAAGAATGAAGATTCACAATAGGTCTAGATGTGTTCACACAAGGTTACTCATTGATATTCTACAACAATGAAGAAAAAGTACGATACTCTCGCACGAGACAACCTCGCTGACTAGCAATATATTCTGCATAAACCTGATTTGGTCCCAACTTGTCAAACACAAGTTCACTCATATAGTTCACCCATATCAAATATAAATCCATACAAATGTCCCTACATGTCCATATACCATATACTCATACATAAACTTACCACCAAAATGACAACTCGGTGATTTATACGAACAGACGTTGGCACCACCACATAAGTCCAGTTAAATAACTAAAATCTAAAAAATCTATTTGGAATCTTTATGTGAAAACAGGTACAGAAAGGTAAGAATCATTCGGGTCCATCCAAGACCAGCATGTATATATCCTTGCATTATAAGAGCCGACAGAACCTCCACCTCAACCGACAACTTTAAAGTCCGAGGAGTACGCGACGACAACAAAGTCCGTGACTCAGCAACTTAACACTCGACACTTGTGACCTCAGTGGAGCATCTGAAAGTTCTGTGACTTTAAGCA